>PVJS01020359.1:0-32683 GCA_004027185.1 Glis glis
AAATAAATAAATAAATAAATAAATAAATAAATAAATAAGTGATTTAATGTCATTAGTGAATGCCAGTGTGTTTAAATGTTTTATTTCTTTTTCTGTTAGTTGCTAAATTGTGCCTTTTAAGAAGAATATGTCCATTTTATGCAAATGTCAAATTTATTGGTATAAGATTTTTAGAATACTTTTCTTCTAGTCTATTTTATTGTTATTAAATTATAGTGATGTCCTCCCTTTGCTTTCTGATATTGGTAGTTTGTGTTTTCTCCCAGTTTTTCTTCTATTATGCTTGCTAGACATAGCATGTGATAATCTTTTAAAATCAGCTCTACATAGATTTTTCTCTGCTATACACTTTACATACTAATTTCTGTTATTGACATTTTCATTTTAACTATTTATGCTTGATTTAGTTCTCTGAGTTTTCTTTTTTGGTCTTTTCCTATATATTTGAAATTTACATGTTTCAATTATTCACATTAATTTTAATATGTTTGACATCAATTTTGACTGATGTGAATTTTCCTTGGAACACCACTTTTGCTGTGTTTCATAAATACCATGATATTTCTTTCATTATTTTGTATTTTCTCAAAAATCTTCAATTATATTTGGAATTTTCCCTTGACTATGAACTGATTAATAGTATTCCCTTTAATTTATAAATGAAGAAAAATTTTGCAACTGTGGATTGAACCCAGGGGTCCTCTACCACTTAGCCATATCCCAAGATCTTTTTTAGTTTTTATTTTGAGACAGGGTCTTGCTAAGTTGCCGAGGCTGCCCCTCAAATCTACAATCCTTTTGTCTCAGCCTGTTGAGTCTGTGGGATTATAGACATGTGCCACCACATCATGCTGAATTTTTGTCTTATTGCTTTTATTGTTTTCTTATTTTGTTTGCTTATTGGCATGTGATCAGGAATAATTTTTTACATTATTTATATTAATTGGATTTATTAAAATACTATTGCCATTTTTGCTTTTTATTTATCTTTTAAGCTCTCTCTAATCTTCGAAAGGTTATTGCTCTCCTATTAGGTATGCATGAAACTATTATTAGTAGAACTGTATTTTAATTTTTGCTCTTAGCATTTTGTCTTTCTTTGTCTGATTTCATTCTTCCTCATCCTTCTGTTCTCTCTCTCCTTCCTGTATTTCCCTTCCCTCCCTCCCTCTCACCTTTCTCCCTTCCTTCTGCTGCCTGCATTCTACCTTGTTTCTCATGAAGATTATGAGTCTGTGTGGGTCCATTTGCGCTTCCCTCACATATCATTGCCCCTCTTCACTTTCAATCTTTCTGTCCCTCCTTTTCCCTATGTACACCTTTCACATTCAGCAGGGTTGGGTTTTCCTTTTTAGCAAATTTGAATGTTACAATCTCTTAATGGTGACAATAGGCCATTTACATTACTGAAACTTACTCATATAATGGTCTTCATTTGGTCATATTTATATATAGACCATATCTATGTGTGTGTATATATATATATATATATATATATATATATATGTATATATATATGTGCATGCAGATCATTATATGTTTATTTTGGGGTATATATCTCATATTTTAGAATATTTTCATTTTTATAGTTGTATCTTTATATAATACCAAGGGTTCCCATTTACAAAAATGTATTTTATTCAGTTCAATTTTATCTTCTAGGAAGACCCTGAGGGAAGAATAAATGGTAATTTTATAGGCATTATCATATTTAAAATAATTATATCATTATATCCCTTCCTATAAAATATTTTATATTTATTTTCTATTGGAAATAGTAATTAGAATTACTAATAACCTCTTTCCTCTTCCTTAATTCTCCTCAGTATTTAATTTACTTCTAGTTAATATATATAAGTAACACTCTTATAGGCTACTTACTTTTTACATATTTTCTATCTTTACCTTCTTTGTTAATTGTGCTGTACACGTACATTTTTTCCTGTATGTGACATGGGCATAGTGTCCCATCTTCCTTATCTACATCCTTCAGTTTTATATATTTGTTATATTCTACTCACCATCACAACTTATGTCAAAATTTCTTCTATGGTTTTTTGTTTGTTTTTATAAAATTATTCTCTTGAAGATTATCCAGTAAATGCTTGTTATAACTTGAATATTATCAAAAAAAGTATATGCCGGGCGTGGTGGCGCACGCTTGTAATCTCAGTACTTGGGAGGCAGAGACCGGAGGATCCAGGTTCGCAGCCAGCCTCAGCTACTTAGTGAGGCTTCTGCAACTTAGTGAGACCCGGTTTCAAAATAAAGTATAAAAAATAGGGCTGGGGGTATAGCACGGAGGTAGAAAGCCCCTGGGTTCAATCCCCGCTACCTCAAAAAAAAGTATAAAAAAGAACGTGAATATTATCTGAACTAACAAATATACATAACAATGGCTTGAACTTATGAAGTGACTTGCTCTTTTGTCTGGCTTCATAAAAAATGCATTTCTTTATCCTTAAAGTCCAATAGATTAATGCAAATAGGTCTTGGTGTGGACTGTTTTGAGTATACTTTCTGTGGCATATGTATATTCAGATTTTTAATTTCAGAATGTTTTGTATAATTTTCATCTTTAAAATATGACTTATTCTACTGCTTGGGTTTTCTTCTTCAAGGACCTCAATTATATGCACAGCGAATCTGTTTTTGTATCTTTTCCATTATTTTATCTAAGTCCATATTTATTTCTTTATTTACTATTTTTAGTTATGTTCATTTTTTATCCATTGCAGCACTTTTCCTGTTCTAGCATGCATTAGTTTAGCCTTGATTTTCAACATTTTTTTTTTTTTTTTTGCGGTACTGGGGATTGAACCCAGGGGCGTTCTAGCTCCGCGCTACACCCCCGGCCCTATTTTTTATACTTTATTTTGAAACCGTGTCTCACGAAGTTGCAGAGGGCCTCACTAAGTAGAGAGAGAGAGAGAGAGAGAGAGAGACAGGGAGGGAGAGAGAGAGAGAGAGAGAGAGAGAGCTGAGGCTGGCCGCGAACCCGGATCCTTCGGTCTCCGCCTCCCAAAGTACTGGGATTACAAGCGTGCGCCACCACGCCCGGCTTGATTTTCAACATTTAAAAAAAATATATTTTGACTAGTGTTGTCATCTTTCTTTTCCAATTCTGTTGCCATTTAGTCATCATGTCTGAATTCTTTTGATTTACATGTTTTATTTTTTGGATTCCATAGTCTTCATATAATTTAAAGTTCATTCGAGGGTAATGGAATAATTTTCATTTACTTTGTGACCATAATTATTTTCTACTAGTCTTTCATTTTCTATCACTGTGTTATTCAGTTTACTGTCTTCTTTTTTCAACAATATACTTTAGGGAGTGTTATGGTTTGGATTTAGAGTGCTCCCCTAGACCTCACAATATACTTTAGGGAGTGTTATGGTTTGGATTTAGAGTGCTCCCCTAGACCTCACAGATCCAAGGCAGCCATGTTGGAGGAGGGGCTTAGTTGCTGAGGTGGGGTCTCTGGGAATGTAGTCTTGGGGATTATATATGGTCCCTCTTCCCCCTACTCTCTCTCTCTGCTTCCGGGCTCCATGATTTGAGAGCAGAGACCCTCCACTTGCTTCTTCTTTCTCTGCCTCCTGCTGTCATACCCTCAGCTTTGCAGGTGTAATCGGGCCTAATAAGGTCTAAACCCCTGAAATTTCCAGAACTATGAGAAAATAAATCTTCCTTCTTCTAATTTGTGGTGGTCAAGTGTTTTGGATTACAACAGTGAGAATGCTGACTGAAACAGGGAGTGTGATCATAATCTTTTTATGTTGCTCATGTTTATATGAGATGTGTTTTACCAAAATGCTTAAAAGGAATTTCCTGTCTGAGTAAAAAAGTGATATATATATATATTTACTTACCATGAATAAAACCATTCACTTTCATTAATATAAAGTGTTTATAAAAGTCCTTTCCTAGAGCTATTTTCACACTTCTGAGATCTGTTTCTTGTGGAACCCTCTATTTAACTCTCATGTCTGAACCTTTTCTCTTCTTTATATCCAGTTCTCCTGTTCAGTTATTTTTCAGTCCTCAGAATTTCTTCCCTTTCTTTATAACGTTAGGTGTTTGTTCTCTGTAACAGTTTTTGAAATATTTCAAAAGTCCTTCATGTAGTTAACCAATTCTCCTGGTTTGCCTGGGACTCTTTTTAGCACTAAAAGTCCTGCATCCATGCCACTATGTCTGTTCTATTCTAGTAAAGATGCTCCTGGACTAGATCAGCCCAGTTCATCCTGATAAACCAATTATACATTTAAAATGTTGGAAGTTGAAAATACATTTAATACACCTAACCTATCAGATTTCATAACTTAATCTAGCCAACATTAAACTTGCTCAGAGCACTCATGTTATAGTTGGAAACAATTATCTAACATGGAGCTTATTTTATAGGGAAGTGTTGAATATGACATGTAATTCACTGAATATTGTATTCAAAGCAAAAAACAAAATAGTTGTATGGGTACACTTCCATACCATTGTAAAGTCAAAAATCTTAAAAAAAAAACATTGTAAGAGCCTCAGAGTTCCTTGATAGATTTTTCAGTTTTCTGCACTCTGATTCAAGTTTGAGCTGGTGAAAACCTTCTCTAATTTTACTGTTATTTCCCTCATATTCTGTTTGAGAAGATTCTGTTCTGAGTGGGGTATTCACTTTTTGGAGGTAGCAATTTATTGGCTATACCAGTTTTCTAGGATTCTTAGACTCCTCAATTCCTATTTTTCTTCCTTTCCTAACTTTTCTGGAAAAAAATCTGTGTGCTACCTGTTTTGGTGGTGATTGGGCCTATGTAGTTATATTTTATGTTTTCCCCTGCTTTTCTTTCTTCTTACCTTTTTGTTCTCTTTATTTTGTTTGTAGATCTATATAGATTTTTAAAAAAATGCCCCAAATTTATCACCATAATCTTTTACCATCTCAAAATTCCCAGGAGTTATAAATAAATGCTTCAAAAGAATATCTCTTTGATGGGTTCTCTACAGTAGTATAACTTACATGTGTAAGTTTCATTTTACTGTGACAGTCATGAATAGAAAAAATTGAAACAGCTCTGGCATTCAAAGTTTACATCAATTGGTTATTTAATTTTATTTTTCAACATTTTATCTTTGAAGAAGTAGGCATTTCAGTCAATACTCTTTCCCAGTCAATAGTAGTATAAAAGTAAAAAGGTTCATTTACCAGATATATTTCAAGTGGATTTTGGAATATTTCTATGAACCTACTTGGGATTTATTGTATGCTCTGAGTAATACAATAGGCTCAAAATGCAAAAAACTGGCCCCTTTCTTCTAACATCCATTGATTCTTGGGCAAAATGACTTATATTAGTGGCATAAAATTATTCAAAATAAGGATTATATAAAGTTAGGGACTTATGAAAAAAGTACTAATATAAAGGGAGTAACATTTTTAATTTTTTTGTTTGTTTTTTGCGGTACTGGGGATGGAACCCAGGGGCATTCTACCTCCGAGCTACACCCCTAGCCCTATTTTTATTCTTTATTGAAACAGGGTCTCACTAAGGTGCAGAGGGCCTCACTAAGTAGCTGAGGCTGACCACAAACCCGGATCCTCCCGTCTCAGCCTCCCAAGTATTGGGATTACAAGCATGCGCCACCACGCCCGGCTGGGAGTAACATTTTTAAAAACCATATCACTAAGTGATGGTTTCTTTTAGCTATTATAAGTATTTCTAATATGAAGACTTTCTTAAGCAATTAAGCCTTCAGAAGAGATGATTTCTTCTCCCATTCCTGTTTTTCTCCCATTCTAGTGTCTTCAATAGGTCATCTTTTCCCCTGGGTATTTTTAAATGTTCTAAGAAATATAAACATATAAATTCAATTTCAATAGGGTTTTACTTCTATAGAATATTAATCAATATTTTAAGTATGTTGCCTTTGGTAAAAATTAATTTGTAATATTTTAGATAACCTAATATAGAGAACATGTAAGTCAAGAAAAATGTTGGTTCTCTTTCTTTTTTAGAAGGAGAGTAAATAAGGATTAAAATGATACTAGGTCTAGAAAATTGGGCCATTCAGGTAAAAAAGATCACCAGTTGGATATTTTCCAGGAAAATGTAAATACTGCACTGGATTAAGTAAGGCATCTAACTATATATATATATATATTTCTGAGCAAGGAAAATAGAGTCACTGAAAAAAAGAGTAAAACCCAATCAAAACAACAACCTGTAAATAAGGAATTTTTATAGAGTCAGACAAACCATTTATATAGGAATTGAAAGTATAGGAATGCATCGTTTAATTCAGCAAATTTTACATGGAAACAAAGTATGAATATAAAGGTAATGCACATTTATTAAGCTCATTCTGAATGAGAGATTTGAAGTAAAATTCAAATTACTATAGATTATTTTTTGGATGTCTTTGATAACAAATTTTTCTTGCCAATGAATTGAATTAACTTCAATGTCATCCTTCCATTGGCAAAAATATATCATTTTAATTTGGTTTTAGTAGCTATTCTCAAGGATATATGTGCCAAGACCTCATAGAGTGAGAAAGTAAAAACCAGCAGTTTCCATCATAAAAAACTGAAAAGGAATTATTCACTTTTTCTATCAGTTTATTCAAGGCTTAGGTGGGTTCTCAAATTTTAATAGTATTTCTTTTTAGGAATTTTAATTTTAACAATTGAAGAAATTGTAGCTTTTTCTCTCTATTACTCTTAAAAGAAATAACAGCAAAAGTTGATTATTATAGACCAATTCAAATGTAATGAAATATTCCATTTTAATTTTAAGTCATTATATGCTTTGGTTTTCAGACAAAATAAAATGAAATATTTATACCATCAATATTAAACTCTTTGAAATATTATATAAACAAAAAGTAAAGTACTTCATTTTGTCATATGTTATACCCGTTTCTCACACCTTTGGACAACATAAGTTATTGGCTTCCCTCAAAGGTGGTCATTGACTAGAATACTGAGCTGTTTATTATTTGAATTGGAATTTTAAAATAACCTTTGACTAATGTCACTAACATTGTGATATCTGGACAAAAATATTCACCATAGAAAGTCATCATGGTGGTTCTAATATCTCTCTCAGGCAGTACACACTATTTTGTACAGTGAGACCATCATTCTCCCCATAAATAACATAGGATGATAATCCATGCAGAAAAAAATAGAAGACGAAGTTAATATAAATAGTCCTCATCTACTATTCTTCCAGTGTGGTACCATTTAACTTCTGCACAGACAGTAATGCCTATCATTGACATTTCAAAAGGGAACTCAAAACATTGTAAACCATTTTCTGGTGTAAGAAATTATGGTATCCAAACAATGCTTCAGTCTAAGAGGGAAAGGCTGAAGACTTCAACATAAAATAAAGCTCATGATAAAAGATGCTGTTACCCTCCTGTTATGGGAAACATGCAAAAGTGTGCTAACAGAAAATTCAGCTTCTTTTTCTAAGACCTTCAACTTTTTTTAGCCTGTCCCTCTAGTCCCAAAATAGAATATAATTCACCACGAAGGCACCAGTTTAGCAAAACTAAATATAACTATAATCATTTAAAAATGGTCAATAATCTATCTTTCATATTCTATATAATACTAACAAAATTTAATTTAATTTAATGAAGTACATTGTAATTTAAGTAAAGGGACAGTAACAATCTCTCATTCAGCATTTGTATCCTTAAAAAATTAAAATGTGCCTAATTCTCCTTAGTAGGCAATTGAGGAATATTCTGAGGGTACTAGGGACAATTAAGATGTAAATAGAAAAACAGGAATTTCATCCAGTAGTGATAAACACTTCAGGCATTGGATTTATATTCAAAGTATGTGTGTGTGTGTGTGTGTGTGTGTGTGTGTGTGTGTGATTTTTGAAGATGACATTTTGAGGGCTGTCAGATTTTCTGTCCAATAGAGTTGTTGAAAAGTACATTTTCATAGTTCAATTTGCTACCCCTGGCCAAAATAATGTGACACTTAAAGAGTGATGTGATAAATTAATTGATTTCTCCACATCACCAAGCACAAAGATGTTTCTTTTATGTCCATGGGAGCACTATGAGGTTCCTGGCAACTGATAGGATTCTAAAAGTGTTCGTTAGACTTTCCTTCAGCAACAAGTTTCTACAGAAAACAAACATTCCTGAGTCTTTTACATGTCAGAAAATTATAGTATTCATTCTATTTTTTGATAGGGAATGCCTGAGGTATTTAGATATAGAAAACTATAGAATTTCTTATGACTAGGAAATGATAGGGCAATCCTATCTCACTCAAAGTGCTCACTCAATAGATACTGAAATTCTTGACTTATTTATTTAAAAAGAATTTCTATCCTTTTAAAGTTATTCTAAATGAGCAATTATTTTTTGTTGTTGTTCAAAATATCAGCTTGGGTGTCACCTTTATTTTCATAATAATCTCTGGAAAATTTTAGAAAGGGTTGTGTCTAATTTTTTTTGAATGGGTAGCTCAAATTGTTTGCAATTTATGAGCCAAGAGGTAATATTTTCTATTTATTTATAATAAAGTAAAATTTTCTCAAGAAGCCAACCCCCTTAAGCTGACAGTCTGCTGAGCTCTAACTGGCAGAGTGAGTACAAAGAGCTTCAGTGTGAAAAGTGGAAGATAATGTGCTCACACACTAATGGGCACTGAACTAGACATGGGCTCATTTTTCACATCATGGCATGTGTAAGGTTTGAATAAAAAGTAATGGCCAGAATGAGCCTGGCTCTATCTGAGACATTATCATTTGCCTCCTCAGTTTTATTTGTGTTGACTTGTACAGTCTAAAAAGATGACAGTCTTCGAGCCTCAGGATCACTCACAGTGATAATACACAGCACATTACACTGTTGGTGACAGGTTCTGTTCTCCTGGATGGCATATGAAAGGAACGCATCTCTTTCCGTCATTTCAAATGCTATAAACTGACAGAATAAAGAATCTTGCAGAGGGGACATCACAAACCCTGTCTGTTATGATTTTATGAGATAAACTGCAGTTTCTAGGGTATCTTGTTCAGGAAATTAGTGTCAGTCAAACTTTAGTGTGTTTTTTTTCCCCAGGAGATAAATAGCAGACTCTAGAAAAGTAGCTCTGCCTTATTTCATACAACAAAACCACCAAAACTGTATGTCCAATCCTGAGAAAATCTACGGCTATCCTCTCCAAAAAGATAGCTCTGGATTACCTAGGTAATGTGGAATATAAACTATCCATGGCTTCAACAAGAAATAAGTGACCACTTATCAACTAGATCTTTAAAGAAAACACTAGCCCAATTTTATGAAAGAATAAATCAGCACTTCTAAATATTTTCGAAGGCTTTTTTTGGTCTGAATTGCTAACTTAATGTCCTATTCAACTATAAACATGCCAAGACTATAATATTTTTTATTGATACTTTTATTCAAGATTTTATCTTCTTTCTCTTTATTTCATTAACTATTACTGAACTGATTCACGGTAGTTTGAATTTAGCTGAGGACACCACAAAATATCACTAAGGTAGATAATACTATGCAAAATTTTATTAATTTATCTTAAACTGAGTAAAGTATGGATTCCCTATTCTTAACATTTTTAAAAACATTTCTGTGTCATAAAAATTTACAGGTACTTGAATTATAATCTACCAATTGTCATAGCTTTTTCCCATGTAATTTCAAGTTCTTCTATTATAATAAACGTTCCTTGCATGACTTAAATTTAAGTGATTATTGAAATTAGACTTGCTGGTTGTACTTTTCTGTCCATTTCCATGTTTGAAACTTTTTTTTTACTGTCAAAATGAGTAGAAAAGAATGTCTGTCAAAGAATGTTTAAGACACACATTTATAAATGGTTCTTTATTCAATTTTTGTTACAAACACATTAAAAATTTATTTCACTCTAAAATTTGACCATAGTTTTATTTTAAAATATAATAGGTCTAGCCGGGCGTGCTAGTGCACGCTTGTAATCCCAGTGCTTTGGGAGGCGGAGACCGGAGGATCCAGGTTCGCGGCCAACCTCAGCTTTCTCGCTTTCTCTCTCCCTGTCTCTCTCTCTCTCTCTCCTTAGTGAGGCCCTCCACAACTTCGTGAGACCCGGTTTCAAAATAAAGTATAAAAAAATAGGGCCGGGGGCGTAGCGCGGAGGTAGAACGCCCCTGCGTTCAATCCCCGGTACCACAAAAAAAAAAAAAAAAAGATAGGTCTGATAATTTGCTTTGATTTGATATTAAATATAAGATTGTTTTAAAAGGTCAAAGATCATAAGTGGTATATACTAATACATAAAGTAATTAAATAAAGAATATGATAATGAAGAAGTAATAAGAATTTATTATCATATGTGTTTCTTCCATCTCTGTGGATGTCTTAGCAGTCATTAATACTAGATGCATTTTATTTTAAAGTGTAAATCTAGGCATTTAAATTAAAAAAATATTATGAAGCTCCTACTTAGAAAAAACAAAATTTTTTTCAATTTGTTCACATAAAACATACAAAAAATGTGGCTCATTATCCCACAGGTGGATTCCTAGAATTTTCTGGCACTCAGAAGATGGATTTGAAATTCTCAGAATTTCGAGTCTATTAAATTATAGGACAGCCCAAAAGCACCAAGGTGCTTATTTGTATCTTCCTAACCTTTCATTAAGACATTTTCCTACATATATTCCCATTTTGAGATTCAGGCACCTGCTACACACTTGCCATATCTAATGCTACCTATATAAAGCAACTACAAGTTGATTTATGGAGAATATGGGGAAATAGGAATGGAGGGATTAAAAAGGGTTTAATGACAATACTTTTTAATGGGAATCTGTACTAAGCATTGATTAATTTTCCCCAATGAAGCATTTTTATGAGATCCATCATCAGTCTGCAAATTAGTCTCCAATCTGGACATCTTCACTTGCTCTCTTCTACAGTATAACGTTAAGACTTTAACATCATCTATATTCACCTCCATACTTTGTATCGTGTAGATTGACACTATTTTTATAGACCCTCCACTCCACTGTGTTCTTATATGACATATTGAAGTTGAATAAATATCCTGATTTTTTTCTTGCATTTACTCAGAGCAATGTTTTATAAATTGTGAACATGCACTGAGATTCAATGACTGGAGGAAAGTCAAAGAAATATCTTCTTTAATAGAATTATTCCTTCTGGGGTGCATTTTTTCTTTGTATCTTTGTCTCCTGCATATACACCACAGTTTTGGAAGTATGCATTCAATAAATAATGCTTAGAATCTAACATATTACCTTAATATAATCAATTCTGTTAAACTACTAAACAACAATAGTGTAAGTAATAATAGCAACAATATTAATAAGTGACAATGCTTATTTCCTGAATACCTACTGATGAATGGGAAATAGAAATGAGATTTTTAAGAAATGTATCCCAATAATAATTCTTCGCAGACTATAGGACTACTTCAAGTGGGTATCCTTCTATTATATATGTAGGAGTAATAGAAGAATTAAAGATCTTCCAAATTGCTTCTTCAGTTGATGTGCAGAAATGTATACAATCATTTAAAAATTATTTCAAAGTAAATATTAATCCCTACAGAAAAAGTGATGAATAGAAATATTATTTTCCATTGTTTCTAGTAGGAATCTTCAGATCTACAGTGTTGTAAAGGAAGCAGAGTCTTGGCTTACCATTGGTGGCGCAGGAACGTGAAAATGCAGCCACTTACTGAGACGTAGTATAAAAAGTCATTTTCACTCTTGGGAACAGGAATGGCTGCCCAATCCCATTAGGCTTCCACCTCATGTCCTTAGACTTACCTCTGCCTCCCTTTGTTCAGGTCTTATCCCTTCCTGCCGATGTTGAACTCGCCTCCCAGAACAAGTAAGCCTTTTCCTTGTCATCTGCCCACGAAGCCATCAGGTTAAGGGTGTATCTGCACCATTCCTGATAAAGGCCAGTGTTATCTGGCCCATTTCTTTTGTGTGCTTCTCAGTTAGATAGCAGGGTTAGGACATATGAAATCTTGCATTTCTCCATGTCCCTTTTATTTTGGAAAGCTTTTGAGAGCTTAACATTTCTCTGTGTCTTGTTGTTCAGACCAAACCAGTCCCTTCTGAATCCATTTACAAGTGGCCTCTTGCCTCCTATAGCAAATCCAGGCTTCCTCTTGTCATCTTCAAGGAACCCACCTCTATCTCGCCTTTCTGTCCTTGTACACACGGCTCCAGCTGTCACTTTTATCTCTGATCAATTTTATCCATGTAAACAGAGTAAAATAATTACAACAGTTAAGTAGGAAGTCAAGCGATATCAAATTGTTTGGGATTTAAAGAATGGAGCCTAAAATTCTTCATTCTAAAGAGCTAATACATATTTAGTAAGACTGTATAAACTTCTTAAAATATTAAAAAAACCTTCCAACTCCCCAGATACGCTTGCAGCCTAACATCAATGCTATGTATATATCTATATCTAGCTCTTTCTGTCAACCAGGTGGTCTTACCTTCTAGAGAAATTTTATTTAAAATTATGTATGAATTTAAAAGGACTACTAAGGTAACATGTTCCAAATCCCTTAGTCTTCTTCCTGTTCCCTATTCTATTTACAAATAGTTTTCTCATCTTCACATAAAGTCCTTCAAACATTTTTTTCTTAGAAATTCCACTCTGTTTTGAGATAGTTCTAGCTGAAGAAAGCGTTCCCATAACTTGAATTGAAATGTGTCCCACATTGAATATGCTGGATCTTCTTATTGGCCTTTGAATCATAAAAATCATAGCTAAATAAATTTTCATATGTAGTTTTTCAAATCTCTTCAAGTATATATTATGTGTTACCTGAGTGCTCTAGGATAAATAATCTCAGTTACACAGAAGATAAGGCATTATATAATATCTCTGGGTCATTTTGTAGTTCTCCTTTTTGTCCTTTACTTCTGTTTATTAAAACTCCTTTGAAAATATCATGCCCACATTGATGGTCTGGCCACATAGTGCTGATTAGGAAGCTAAGCGAGAACTCCAATGTAATTTTTACATGAGTTATTCATAGGTTGAAGAGACATCTGTACTCCTAGACATGCCTTCTGCTGTGGTTTGGATAAGTGTCCCTGAAGGCTCATGTGTTAAAGCCTTGGCCTCTAACTCACAGGAGGTAGTGGAGCCTTTAAGAATTGGGAACTAGTGAGGTGTTTTAGATCACCAAGGGCATGCCCTCAAATGGAATTATGGTACTTGGGAGGCTGAGACAGGATGATTGCAGTTTCACCGCCACCCTCAGCAACTTGTGAGGCCCTCGGCAACTTGGTGTGACCCTGTTTCAAAATAAAGAATAAAAATATGGCTGAGGGTATAGCTTGAGGGAGAATGCCCCTGAGGTCAATTCCCAGTACCACGCACACACAAAAAAAAGGGAATCCTGGGACATTGTTCTCTCTTTTCTTTTTCCTTTCCTGGCTTCCATGAGCTGTACGGTTTGTCCTGCCAGTCTCCTATCCTGATGGGCTGCCACAGTCCCAAATCACGGGCCCAATTGGTCACAACTAAAACTCCCCAAACTGAGCCTCTAACACATTTGCTTCTTTTATTCTTTCCTGTAAACTTGCATTGTTCAGACATAAGAGCAAGATAACTTTGGGTTAACCGTCACCACATTGTAACCTATTCTGTTATTGTGTGTGAAAATTTTTCTGATATTCGGAAGAGGTGAACATTTTTTGTATTACTTTTAACCTCATGCCACTCACAAATGTTTGTCATGGTGTCTGAGTGCAAAAAAAAAGGCCTTACTAAAACAATCTAGCAAAATTTTAAATATGATTATTTAACAAAATTAGTCATTCAATCAAGAAGACAAGATTCCATTAATGTAAAGGATCATGAAATAAAAGTCCCATTTTTAAGAATCCTTGCAGTGAAACTTGGCTACATGTATGCTTGCATTATAATAGTATGCTTATGCATGTTAGTAATTATTTAATTTATTTTTATGTAAGTTTAATTTTTTAAAAGATTGAAAACAATGACAAAATTTCAAACACTATCTGACTTCTCTTTCCAAAGAAGTTATTTTTAAAGTTTTCTAAAATCTTCCATTGAAATAAGTAATTTTCCTAAACCTTCTTTAAATAACCCTTGTTTTACAGAGATTCCAGTCCAATAAGGCTAACGAAATTACCAAAGTAGGCTTGTAAAAGGAAAATACAATATTAGCTTAATTACTGTTTTAAAAAGTAAGGACTTTCAGACTCATAACACATTAGAATTTACAAAAGTAATTTGTATTCCTATCTTACTTTAAGACTATCATTCTCACCACTAACTGCTCTTTTAGGAAATGCCTATATGTGTATCACCATGCTGAGTGCTATCTATACCATTTTGAATTATGCCATTCTTTTTCTCCTGATGCAAGTATTAAAACTCTGATGAGAAGAGGTTGCTTCAGGCAAACAAACCCAGGCATCCTATTGAGTGTTCACCTGTGGCTCTGGTTAATCCACTTCATCCCCTGTCAAGATTCCTTAACTATAAAGTAATGATTCGTCACCTCTTTCAAGGGAATGTTTTGAGCTAACCAACGTGCAGTGAGCAATTTATGGATCAAACACACTGGGCAAAAGACTCAATTTTTATTATAGTGGATACTCGCAGCCTTATGTAATCTGCCAGTCTAAACCATGTGCTGCTTTGGCACACGCCTTACTGAAAATAGCAGACCAGTTTGTGAGCTGGCATGATCTCAGCATAGCAGATGGACATGCGACAAAATAACTAGCAAAGAGACCTTGTTTCAACATCAAATATGTTTCCTTAGGGCCAGATTCTTGAACAAAGTTGTTTTAGGGATCCTGCTGCCAGTAAGGTAAGATGGTATATTTCTAATGCATTTTTCCATGTCTTTGGGGAAGTTATTTCAGGCCTTCACCCTTTTCAGATACTACAATATTCATATTAGAAAGTCATAAATGTTTGGACACTTGTAGTTAGTAATTTTAGAACACCAACAAAGAATGAGGCTGGATTATTGTTTTATGAGGAGCCACTTGAACAAACAGTATTATTATATAACTTATCATAATACTCTTTACCCAAAGTTTTGTAATCTTATAGTATCATAAAGGATCGATGCAAACTGAGCTCTTTACTAACATGAAAAAAATGTTCAACATCATTAGCAATCAGGGAGATGCAAATCAAAACTATACTGAGATTCCATCTAACCCCAGTTAGAACGGCAATCATCAAGAAGTCAAGCAACAATAAATGCTGGTGAGGATGTGGGGAAATGGGAACTCTTCTACACTGTTGGTGAGATTGCAAATTAGTACAGCTGCTGTGGAGATCAGTGTGGAGATTCTTCAGAAAATTGGGAATGGATCCAGCATATGATCCAGTTATATCTCTGTATTAGTCAGCATTTTCACAGCTATAAATCTAAAAGACATGACCATGTAACTTAGAGGAAGGAAGATTTATTAGCTCATGGTTTTTCTTGAAGATACTGGGATTCAGTCCATGTGAGGCAGGGCACCACAGATCTCAGGGCATGGAGGTGGCAGGAAGCAGAAAGAGGGAGAGCGCAAGGCTTTTCTCTCACATCATGGAGTCTGGAAGCAAAAAAGAGTAAGGAGAGAAGGAACCATATATAACCCCCAAGGCCGCACCTCCAGGGACCTACCTTCTCCAGCCACACCCTACCAGCCTAGGCCACTACCCAGATAAATCTATTACAATGGATTTATCCACTGCTGGGATTACAGCCTTCATGACTCAATTACGTCAGCTCCAAACACCAATTTACAAGCTCCTCAAAGGCCATTCTATATCTAACTACTACAACTACTCCTGAGTCTCTTGACAAAGGGACTGAAATCAGAATATTATAGTAATGTATGCATATCAATGTTTATAGCAGTATAATTCACAGTAGCCAATTTATGAGACCTAGGTGCCCATCAACTGATGAATAGATTACAAAATCTTGGAATATACACACGATGGAATTCTACTCAGCAATAAAGAAGAACAAAATTATGTCATTTGCAGAAAAATGGATGGAGCTGGAGAAAGTTATGTTAAGTGAGATTAGCCAGTCACAGAAAATGAAGGCTCATATGTTTTCTCCCATAGGAAGCTTGGGAGTAATTGGAATACAAGAGGGACTTCAAATGATGGAGGCGAAACTGCAGTGAAGCCAGGGAGATGGTCTAGGGGAATGGGGGTGGGGAGAGGAAGACTCAATGAAGGAATCATTTCCATCGACATTTTATACATATGTGAGACTACCAATGTCAATCTCAATATCTTGTATTGGGAAGGGAGGGAGTGGGGAGAGAGCCTGGGAAAAGCCCACCAAGTGTTGTATGCATGTATGCCACTGTCACTATGAACTACGTTATGATGTGAGACTATAGTGTACCAATAAAAGTATAAAGAATATGAAAAATAAAGTTTATACAATAACATAATTTTTAATTTCCTAATTCATCTTTGAAATCTCCAGCTGTGTTGGTAAATTATTTTATAGGTTTGAAATGGCCAATTAAAATTTTATCTGGACCTTAAAAATACAAAATCATTATATTCCAGATATATTTTATTGAATAGCTCTTGTAAACAGTAATACATCCCTGTTGTTTGCAAGTTAAGGGTAGAGACTCAGTGAAAGTAATGATTCTCAAATTTTTAGCTATTGCCAAATACTATATTATTACAATTACGAGAGAAAATCAATGGTAAATATGTGTCTTCAGAAACAAGGATATGCCTTAAAATTAGTAATGTAGTACACACATTAAGGGAATAAATAAATTATCAAATTGTTTTATAGAATGTCTCAGCTAGTAAGTATACTATTGGATTCATCATAAATATCAATTTCATTTCAATTTCTGGATTAAAGTAATAAGTCTGTCAGCAATGGAAAACTTTTGAGAATTAAATTAAAAATAAAAACTAAAGCAATACATACATACTGTAAGAAGACAATATGAAAATTACATGTTTTTATCCCTATTGGAAAACCACTAGTCCCTCTGAAAATGTGACTAAGAGTTCTCATATTCTTTCAGAAACAACTGACATATGGGTTTTTAAATTTAAATTCTTATATATTTTTATACATTTTAAGTAATCCTGTAACTGCATATGACACACATATCTACTTTATTTTTAATGTATTTTATTATCACATAAAAGAACCATAATTTATATAAATAGTCCCTCATTAGTGGCCATTTTAATCTGGTAAGGGTCTCATTACTGATATTTTTCTGAAATTTCTTGAATATTGTCACATATTTATTCCCCCAGATGAACCCCAGTGTCATTTTGTCAAGTGCCCCCCTAAGTAAAAGGGCTGATGGAATTTTAATTGGTATTGAATAGAACTTATGAATTTAATTTAGGAAGAATTATAACAGTACAACTTCTTATCAAAGAACATGATCTTTCCTATTTTTCACTCAAGACTATTACTCTCAATTGTATATTTGTCCAATAGATTTATCATGTTTTTCCCAAAGAGTTACAACATTTCTGATTAGGTGTATTCTTGACTATGATTGCCTTTATGTTAATTAATATACATGACTATGGATTTTTTTGTGTTATTATATTTTAACCAGACATTGCTTGCATATAAGAAAGGTATTTTTACATTAGTTGGCTAACCATAACTTCCCTAAATTTCTTCATTGCTTTTTGACTGCACTTCATTCTCTTGAGTTTTCTTGCTTATATAGTTACTCCGTGTGCAAACAGTTAAATTTTCATTCTCCTTTCAATTTGTGTACCACCTATTTCTCTCTGTTCTCTAACTGCACTGGTGAAATATCGCAGAATATTATATAATAATACTGATAAGGTAAACAACTATTCCATGTGTGTTACTTAAATGACAATATAGTGTTAATTTGTTAAGATAGATGTTGGCTTTAGTTTGCAATAGCTTTATTACTATGTCAAAAATAACTTACCTATTCATAAGATATTAGAGATTTTTACCTATTTATTTAAGTTTATCAATTTGGGGCATGAATTTTATGGTTCGTTATAGTTTTTTTTTCACTCTTCCATGCATTTCCTATCCCATTGACTTTGGGATGGGCCACACAACTCACTGTGACCAGAGATATGTGGTTACAGAGCTGTCTTATGTCGATTGTCTTTTTTCTTACTGTTTGCATCTGGTGATTTTCAACAATTACAGATTAGTATGATTTATGAATTTGTTGGATGTAAATAAAAGATCATGTAGTTTTATGCTTTGAGAAAACACTTTAATGAAGATTTAAGCAGTGTAGGGAAAAATCACAAAGAAGCCAAGAAAGATCTTCAAATCCAAGATCAGGCACAAGTGTTCCTAGAAATCTCTCAGACTTTAGAAACACTTTGGATTGAATAATAATGATAAAAAACTGAATTAGAACTGCAAGACAAAAATATATCTAAGATGGTTTTGATGCATAGATGAGAAATGAAGACATAAATTAAAATTAGAGAAATGAAGCTTTGATTGGATTCTGAAGTTGTATGGATAGGGAAGGGGTCATGTCAACTAGACAGGAAGTTGTGGTCTGTTTCAGAAATACGAATATGATCTAGTGACCCATGAGGTGCAATGTTACCACTTGAACCCTTACAAAAGGCAGTAAGCTTCAAAAGACTATAAGTAAAAGGATGGGCAGGAAAAGTATCCGTCATTCAATGTGACAGGTAGAGAAGAAGTTTGTCTTTCCCTACCTGGTCTCTTATTGAGATATAATACTTCTCTATATATCTATATTATATATTGAAGATATAATACTTCAATAAACATTGGCTTGCACTTCAAGTAGGTGTGAATTTAAAACCTAAATAATCTGATACTCAGCCAGTAACTGAAGGTTAGATTATCATTAAGAGTAGTGAGAAATCTTCTGTGCAAGAACAAAGCAAAAACAAAATCAAAATGAAGTAGACTCACAGACTGGACCTGGTTCACTACTCATAAGTAACAAGTATAGGAATCGAGGGTATTAAAAATGGTGATGGCAACTGGACAGAGTAATTAATATAATTTGATCTAATATTTTTAAAAACCCTAATACTTTTTATATCTGTTAATTTTTAGCAAAACATTATATTTTACTTAGAAAAATATAAATCCATGATGAATTCGAAAGAAATGGCTTCTCACTAATGATATTTAAGAAGCAGACATGTCCCATGAAACATGATAAATAATTTGAAAGATAAGTTCCAAGAGTATAAATAAACTAACTGGATTAGACATCAGAGAACAAAATTTGTATGTTTAAAACGATTAAGTTTTAAAAATGCAGAATAGAAGCCAGGCACAATGGTACACACATGTAATTCCAGTACTTGGGAGGCTAAGACAGGAGAATCACAGGTTAGCAAGACCCTGTTTCAAAATAAAAATAATAAATAAAAAGTGTTGGGGTGTAGCTCAGTGGTAGAATTCCCCTAGGCTCAATCCCTAGTAACACACACACTCATACATACACATTAGAATAGAAAACAGAAAAATAGAGCATGACACCATAAACCACACATCGACTAAACCAGAACATAACAGGACTTTATGAAAACAAATCAAATGCAAGTTTAGTGGAAAAGGTAGCCAACAAATTAATACAATAGAACAAAGAATTAGTAAATATAAAAGAGTTTAAAAATTATTTTCAACATGGCATAGAGAATAAAAAAGATGGTATATGAACTGTGAAGGAGAGATAAAGAACAAGGCTAGTCAAAAGGATTACTTTATAACTATGCATTAAAAGAAAGGGAAGAATAGGGGAGGTAAAAATATACCAAAAGATGATGGCTAAGGGTTTCCCAGAACCATTAGCCACAAATTCTCAGAAGTGAGCTGCACAGTAATTCCTAAACAAAATATTAAAAAATACTAAAATGAAGTTTACTAAAAAGAAGGGAAGCAGTCTTCCATGCAGCCAGAAATACTTGATACGGATACATGGGAAAGAATGACACTTAACCTTACAGGTAAAGTGTCATAAGAGCCACACATAAAAGCCATAAATTAGTGGGGAAATTATCTTTCAAGTTCTAAAAGAAGAGACATGTCATGTCTCAATTCTGTATATAACCAATTTACTATTCAAGAGAGAAATAAAAGGCATCCAAAGCATAAAGGAGAAAGTTAAATTTTCTGTTTGCAGATAACATGATTTTATATAGAGAAAACTAAAGAATCCACCAAAAATCTGTTAGAACTGTAAATGAATTTTATAGTTACATATTACAAAAATCAACATTAAAATCATTAGCACTTTCATACCTTAAAATATCTTTCCAAATAAAGAAATCAAGAAAAAATTATCATTTATAAAAGCATCAAAATATTTAGGAATAAATATAACCAAAGTGGTGAAATATATGTACAATAAAAACTATAAAATATCCATGTAAGAAATGGAAGAAGACACAAGTGAATAGAAAGATCTTTTTCATGTATTAGAATAATTAATAAAGTTTCCATGGTCTACAGATTTGGTGCAATCTGCATCAAAATACCAATGATATTGTTCATGGAACAGAAAACACAAACCTAAAATTCACATTGAACCACATAAAAGTCCAAATAGCCAAAGCAACGTTGAGAAAATAAAAATAAAAAAAACAAAGGTGGTAGCCTCATTGTACCTTATCTCAAAGTTTACTACAAAGCTCTAAGTGGTCAAAACAGCATGGTACTGACACAAAAACACACATAAAGATCAATGGAAGATAATAGAGAGCCCAGAAATAAATCCAGGCACTTATAGTTGACTTATCTTCAATGAAAGCACCAATAACAATGGGAAAAAGAAAGACGCTTCAATAAATGCTGATAGGCAAATTGGATATTCGCATGCAGAAGAACAAAATTGGAGCCTGGCATTGTGGTACACACCTGTAATCCCAGTACTTGGGAGGCTGAAACAGGAGTATTTCAGGTTCAAGGCCAGCCTCAGCACCTTAGTGAGATTCTATTTCAAAATAAAAAAATAAAAAGGGCTGGAGGTATAGCTCAGCAACTTAATGAATCCCTCTGCAACTTAGTGAGACCCTCTTTCAAAATAAAAAATAAAATAGAGCTGAGGGGATAACTCAGAGGCAGAATTCCCCTGGGTTCAAGCTCTAGTAATACACACACACACACACACACACACACACACACACGCACACACACACATACACACGCACACACACGCACATACATGCACATACACACACTACAATAAAGTATCAGGAAAACCTTCTTGATATTGGACTCACACACACACACAGACACACACACACACATACAAATTCAGATATTACCCGAAAAGCACAGGCAACAAAAGTATAAATAGGTAAATGCAATTACATAGAACTAAAACATTTCTATACAGAAATTATCAAAAAGATCAAAAAGAAAATCAATAGCTCTAAAGAGATAATCTACAGAACAGTAGAAAATAGTTATAAACCATGCATCTGATAAGTGGTAAGTATAAATACATATATGCAACACAAAAAACTTAATAGTGATAAAACAGCCCAGTTTTAAACGGGCAAGAGATCTGAAAAGACATTTCCATGAAGACATATAATGGCCAAAAGGTAAATGAAAAGACTATTCAACACCTCTATTCATTAGGGAAATGCATATTAAAACCACAAGGAGATACGACCTCAAACCTGTCAGGATGGCTATTATCAGAAAGACTAAAGATATCAACACTGGCAAGGACGTGGAGAAAGGGAGCCCTCCTTGCACACTGCCGATGGGAATGCAAATGGATGTCCCTCAAAAAAAATTAGTGCTATTGATTTTTTTAGGTTGATCTTGTATCCAGCTACTTTGCTGAGTTTGTTAATCAGCTCTAGCAGATTTTTGGTTGAGTTCTCTGGGTCTTCTAGATATAGGATCATATCATCTGCTAATAAAGATAATTTTAATTCTTCTTTTCCTATTTGAATTCCTTTGGTATCCATCTCTTGTCTTATTGCTCTGGCAAGAGTTTCCATCAAGAGCCTAAAGAGAAAGCTTACGGAATGGGAGAAAATCGTTGCAAGCTATCTCTCTGACAGAGGTCTAATACTAGAATATACAAAGAACTTAAAAGACTTTACACTAAGAAAACAAATATTCGGATCAAGAAGTGGGCAACTGAAATGAAGACACTTCACGAAAGAAGAGATACAAATGGCCAATAGATACATGAAAAAATGTTCAACATAACTAGCAATCAAGGAGATGCAAATCAAAACTACTCTAAGATTTTATCTAACCCCAATTAGAATGGCAAGCATTAAGAAGTCAAACAACAAATGTTGGCGAGGATGTGGGGAAATCGGGACTCTTGTACACTGTTGGTGGGATTGCAAACTAGTTCAACCACTATGGAGATCAGTGTGGAGATTCCTCAGAAAACTGGGAATGGACCCACCATATGATCCGGCTATACCACTACTGGGTATCATACCAAAGGGATCAAAACCAGAAAACTACAGTAATATATGCATACCCATGTTCATAGCAGCACAATTCACAGTGGCCAAATTATGGAACCAACCTGGGTGTCCATCAACAGATGAGTGGATTACAAAATTGTGGGAAATATATACAATGGAATTCTACTCAGCAATAAAGAAGAACAAAATAACATCATTTGCAAGAAAGTGGAAGGATCTGGAGAACATTATGTTAAGCGAGATCAGTCAATCACAAAAAAAGAAGGGACATATGTTTTCATTAGTATGTGCAACCTAGGAAATAGTGGGGTCACACAAGGGACTCCGGTTGATAATGGAGAACCCTCAGTGGGGCAGGGGAAGTGGTACAAGGGAAGGGGAAGGGCAAGAAAGAAGCGAATTAGTGGAACTACTATCATAAACAATATGTACATGTGAGAATAAACCAACATTATTCTTGGTACTTCATACAGGTTGGGGGGAGGCGGGGGGGCACTAAGAAATGTGTGCATATATGTTAACATCAAATTGATATTCACTGTGATGTAAGACTCCAATGTACCAATAAAAGTATGCTAAAAAAGAAATAAAAAATTAAAAATATAACTACCATATGATTTAGCAATCCCACTACTGGGTATATATCTAAAGGAAATGAAGTCAGTAAGTCAAAGAGACATCTGCACTCCCATGTTCATTGCAGTATTATTCATAATGACCAAGAAATAGAAACTACCTGAGTGTCAATCAACTGATTAATGAATAAAGAAAATGTGGTGCATATACACAATGAAACACTATTTAGGCATAAAAAAGAAATGTTGTCATTTCTGATAACATGGATGGAACTGGAGATTGTTATGTGAGGTGAAATAAGCCAGGCACAGGAAACAAGTACTGCAGGATCTCACATGGTGGTATACACTTGTAATCCCAGTACTTGGATCCTGCAAAAAAAATAATTAATTAATTAAGAATTAAAAATTAAAAAATCATTTGCACAGAAGTTGAGACTAGAATGGTGGTTTCCAAAGGCTGGGGAAAGTAGATGGAGGGAGGGATGGGGAAAAATTTACAAATGCCTTTTAAGCTATAGTTAGATAGGAAAATGAAATTATGGAATGCTATTTTACATATACATTTTTTTTGTGGTACTAGGGATTGAACCCATGGGCATTCTACCTCAGAGCTACACCCCCAGCTCTATTTTTTATTCTTTATTTTGAAACAGGGTCTCACTAAGTTGTGGAGGGCCTCACTAAGTAGCTGAGACTGCCGGCGAACCTGAATCCTCCGGTCTCAGCCTCCCAAGTACTGGGATTACAAGCCTGTGCCACCACTCCTGGCCATACACATTTTTAAATATAGATAAAAATAATATACTGTACATTTCAAAAAACTAGAAGAATTTCAAAAGTTTGACCATAAAGAAATAATAAATATTTGAGAAGATAGATATGTCTAACCTGATTCAAACATTACACAATGTATACATGTATTGAAATATGACATATTGGCCCCATTAGTATATATAAATTTTATGTTTTTATGTGTCTGTTAAAAAAATTAATTATGGTTGTAATACAGTGGTAGAGCACTTGTTCAGCATAAATGAGGATCTGGGTTTTGTCCCCAGTATCACAAATTAAAAATTTTGAGACAATCTAATTAATATTTTTAAAAGAACCTCACTTAGGAACATTTGTGAAAATATCCTTTTGATGAATCACTAAACAAGAATATGCAAGGTTGATTAATTTTTTTTGGTACTGGCCCAGCCCTTGTTTATTCTTTATGTCAAAACTAGTGGTTCAGACTCACACATATATAGCAGTTTGGTGTATAAAAATAGATAACTAAAATCAATGGAAAAGATAAATTATTCAATAAATTTGCCAGAACAATTGCTCAACCCTCCCACAAATAAAGACAAGTAATTTCACCTTAAAATATCATAAAAATAAATTCTAGGGAACTAATCACTTAAGATTTAAAATATATTGAGGAAACATGAAAAAATCATAAACAGAAAAAGAGGAACTATAATACATGTACACACAGAGTACACACACATCCATACACAGGGAGTAGATTTAACTTTATAATAACCTGCCAATGTATTTTCCAACTATACTATTTGGCATTTACACAAATGGTGAATCAGAGTTTCTTTTCTTTATTATCACCAACACTTTTCTAGTACTTTCTTGAAAGAATATTTTAGCTATTCTACTTGGTGCATAGTGCTAACTCAACATGGCTTTAATTTGCATTTTACAAATAGGAAATGTAAAACTTTTCCTGTGCTTACTTATCATCTGCTTCATTTTGGTGAAGAGACTAAGTCATTTTGAAAAGTTGGTTGTTTATCTCTTTCTGTTGAGTGTTGATACTTTACTGAATATCCTGAATATAAGTGCTTTGCCATATATAGCGTCTCCAAATATTGTCATCCATAATAGCTTGTCTTTTTATCCTACTTGCATAGTATGTCTTTAACAAAGCAGTTTTTAATTTAGTAAAGACCAATTTAGTGTGTGTTTGTGTGCGCACGTGTGTGTGTGTGTGTGTGTGTGTGTGTGTGTGTGTGTGTTTTACTGGGGATTGAACTCAGGGGCATTCTACCTCTGAGCTACCTCCCCAGCCCTATCTTATTTTTTTATTTTTGAAACAGGGTATCACTAAATTAGTGTGTGCTGGCCTCAAACCTGCAATCCTCCTTTTTCAGCCTCCTAAGTACTGGCATTATAGGTGTGTACCACCATGCCCAGCTCAATTTATTGATTTTTATCTTTTTTTTTTTGCAGTACTGGGGATTGAACCCAGGGGCATTCTACCTCCGGGCTATACCCCCAGCCCTATTTTTTTATTCTTTATTTTGAAACAGGTCTCACTAAGTTGTGAAGGACCTCACTAAGTAGCTGAGGCTGGCAGTGAACCCTGATCCTCTGATCTCAGCCTCCCAAGTACTGGGATTACAAGCATGCGCTACCACGCTCGGCTGATTTTCATCTTTTATGGATTACTATTTTGGTATCAATGCTGAAGAACTCTTTAGTGAGCCCTAGGTATTGAAGACATCTTCCTTTGATATCTTCTAAAAGATTTATGGTTTTATATTTTATACTTAAGTATGTTATCTACTTGAGTTAACTTTTGCCTATGGATATTGAACTGTTCCAGCACTATTTGTAGAAAAGAACATCTCTTTCCACTTCATTTCTTTTGTAACTTTGTCATATGGCAATTACTCTATTTGTGTGGGGTTATTTCTGGACTCACTATACTGTTCCACAGATTTTTCAATATCTATCCTTCCAGTAATACCACAACCAGTATATTGATTCCAGCAACCAATATATTGATTACTATAGCTATATTATAGTAAGTCTTGAAATCAAGTAATTCTTTCCTTTTAAAAATTATTTTACCTATTCTAGTTTACTTGCCATATTAATTTTAGAGTAATCTTTTCTATGGCTACAAAATATCTTGTTGAAATGTTAACAGGAATTCTGTTAACTCTTTATGTGAATAAGCCAATAACTGATATTTTTATTTATTTGAGTTTTCTAATTCATGAACATTGTATATTTCTCAATTATTTTTGATTTCTCCATTATTGTTAGATCTCCATTATTTTTAGATATTTGATTTCTTTTGCAAATTTTTCATACTTTTAACATATAGATCTGGTATGCATTTTCTTAGATGTGTAGTTAAATATTTCATAATTTTGTAACTACTATAAATACCATTTTTTAAATTATTTCCAATTATTCATGTCTAATATGTAGAAACACAATGGCATTTTGTTGATTAAGCTTGCATCCCATGGCCTTGTGAACTATTTTCATTAGCTCTATAATTGTTTCCTATATTTCTTGAAATTTTCTAATGCAATCATGTTCCTTGGAAATAGTGTGAATTCTCTTGATTCCTTTTCAATCTGTAAACATTTAATTTTCCTTGCCATATTGAATATATGAATTATTGAAACACATAGAATATATAGCCATATATCCCCCAGTATGATGTTGAGCAGGAGTGATGAGTGGATATCACCACTATTGTAGAGGTTTTATGGTTAGATATAGAATGTCCCCTGAAGAACTCAAATATTAACATTCTGAATTGATGTGATTAAGTCACAAGGGTTGTAATTCCATCAGTATTTAAATCCATTGTGATGGGTTTACTGGGCGGTAACCTAGGCAGGTGGGAGGTGGATGGAGAAGCTGGTCCCTGGGGGTGTGGCCTTAGGGACTGTGCTTTTGTGTTTGAAGCCCCTTTTGTGTTTGTTTTCTTTTGCATCTGTCCTCCATGATGTGAGAGCAGAGCCTTGCTCTCTCCCTCTCTGCCTCCCACCACCATGCCCTGAGATCCACTGGCCCCAGCCTCACATGAACTGAACCCCGAAATCTCCAAGAGATGGTGAACAAATAAATCTTCCTTCCTCTAAGTTGTTGTGCTCAGGCATTATGGATTATGGTGGTGAAAATGCTGTCTGAGGCAAGAAGGAAAACATTCAGTCTTTTAATATTAGGTATGATGTTAGCTATAGTTTTGTTTTCAGTTTGAGGAAGTTCCCTTCTATGCTTAGTTTGCTAAAGATTTTATCATGAACTGGAATTGAATTTTGTCAAATGTTTTTCTGCATCAGTGGATATCATCATATGAATTAAGTGAATTAATTTAATATTCATTAAGTAGGTTAATTTTTGAATATTTTATATACTCCAGGTTATAATGTACTGCTTTATTATTTTTAAATTGCTAGACTTAATTCACTAATACTTTGTTGAGAATTTTTGTATCTAACTACAAACATGATATGTGTATACACACACACACACACACACACACCTATATGTACAGTTTTTCTGTTTCAGGACAATTCTTGTCTCAAAAAATTAGGTGAAGCTGGGCGTGGTGGTGCATGCCTGTAATCCCAGTATATGGGAGGCTGAGACAGGAGGATCCCAGGTTCACAGCCAGCCTCAGAAACTTAGTGAGACCCTCTGCAACTTAGTAAGACCCTGTTTCAAAATACAAAGTAAGATAGGGCAGAGGGTGTAGCTCAGAGGTAGAATGCCCCTGGGTTCAATCCCCAGCATGACAAAAAAAAAAGTGAGAATGGTTTTCTCCTATTTTCTAGAAGATGTTTTGTGAAATTTGTTTTATTCATTCTTTAAATTCTTGTTATAACTCATGACTGATAATTTGGGCATGGGGGTTTCTTTGTTTGCATGCTTTTTACTACAAATTTAATTAAATTAATTTATTAGCATAGGACCATGAATTTTAACTATTTTAACTTGGATAAGTTCAAATTTTTGTACTTTTCAATAAATTGTCTTATTTTATAAAAAGTTTAGAATTTGTACATTGAATTGTTCATAGTATTCCTTTATTGTTTTAATGTATGCCAAGCCTACAGTGATACATTTTTAGTTCTATTAGGGAAATATTTGGGAATTTAATTACCGGACTGGATATATGTATATCCAAGTTTATGAAACACTGCAAATAGTTTTTCAAAGTAGTTATGCCATTTACATTCTCACCAAAACTTCTGAAATTTCTACCTATTCTCATCTCTTTCAACATTTCATAATCACTACTTCAATTGTAGCCAAGTGATTGCAAATTGTCTTTAAAATTTTGCACTCGGCCGGGCTGGTGGCGCACACTTGTAATCCCAGTACTTGGGAGGCTGAGACTGGAGGATCCGGGTTCACAGCCAGCCTCAGCTACTTAGTGAGGCCCTCTGCAACTTAGTGAGACCCTGTTTCCAAATAAAGAATAAAATAGGGCTGGGGGTGTAACTTGGAGGTATAATACCCCTGGGTTCAATCCCTAGTACTGCAAAAAAAAATTTTTTTTTGCACTCCAAGCAGATGTATCACATTTTTATCAATAGTTGGTCCTGTTAGTTTACTAAGATTTATTGTCTGTATAAGGGATGTATAGTAGCTACCAAAAGTTTTCAATTTTCATTTTTTGATGCATATTCATTTTAAGAATCTTTGCATTTGGCCATTTGAAGCCAGTTGTGGTGGCGCCCTCCTGTAATCCCTGTATTTGAGAGGCTGAGACAGGAGGCTCGCATGTTCAAGACCAGTGCGTGGTAACTTAGCAAGACCTCTTTAAAAATAAAAAAATAAGCCGGGCATGGTGGCGCACGCTTGTAATCCCAGTACTTGGGAGGCGGAGACCGGATGATCCGGGTTCGCAGCCAGCCTCAGCTCTCTCTGTCTCTCTCTCTCTCTCTTTACCTAGTGAGGCCCTCCACAACTTCGTGAGACCCGGTTTCAAAATAAAGTATAAATATAGGGCCGGGGGTGTAGCTCGGAGGTAGAATGCCCCTGGGTTCAATCCCCAGTACTGCAAAAGAAAGAAAGAAAGAAAGAAAAGAAAGAAAAGGAAAGAAAGAAAGAAAGAAAGAAAGAAAGAAAGAAAGAAAGAAAGAAAAAAAGAAAGAAAGAAAGGAAAGAAAGAAAAAGAAAGGCTGGGGTTGTAGCTTAGAGGTAGAATGCTCCTGGGTTCAATCCCCCGTATCCCCCTCCACTCAATCTTCTTTTGTGAAATGTCTGCTAAAATATCTCTCTTTAACTTTTTTTTACTACTTTTGATTATTTTTACTATTGTTGAGTTGTATGGGTTCTTTTCATGTTTTAGATACTTCTTTGACACTTCTATTGCAGATAGTTTCTGTTAACCTACCTTCTGATTTTCATGACACTGTCTTTAAAAAAATCTGCATTTGCTTTTGCTATAGGAAATATATTTCCTTAATGTCTACATTTTTAGTGCCCTAATAAATTTTTACCTGTCCCGTTGCCTGTGAAAATATTCTCTATGCCTTATATGCATTCCACTGACATCAGGGATCTAGTCCACTTTTATTTTGCTTGGCTTTTACCCATAAATACTCTAGTATCAATAATCATGTTGCCATAATTTAAAATATTATCCCAAACTCTTATTAAAGTAATTACCATTACCAATATTGATTTATATTTAAATTATGTTTAATTTATAAGTGTGCTCATTAGTGTTTCTCAAAGATCACTTTATTGTTCTGGATTCATTTTTTTTTTTTGCTGAAGTTCATTCTCTCTTAATGTATATAAACAGGTTAACTCTCTGAGTTCTATGATCAAAAATACTCTGGTCCTTGTATGTGATAAAGTTGGAAAGAACACTATGGATTTAAACTAATTTACCTCTTTGCTGAAAAATTTGAGGCTTATTCTCATTTTGTTGGATAAAAACAATAAAAACATTGTGGTTTTAAAAAAGGTGATCTGCTGGTTTCTTAGTAAAATATGTAAAAAACAAGCATTCTATTACATTTTGGAATCTTCACTTTTTTCTGTTTTTTATTCATTCAGTTTTCTTACTTTGGATCTAATCTTGGACATATACCAGAAAGTCTCATTCTATCCTCCATGCTTCAATTTACATTTTATGCCTCTTTATGTCTTTTTATGTTGTTCAGAAATATTTTCTTTTTTTCATTTTTTATTTATTTATTTATTTATTTATTTATTTATTTATTTATTTATTTATTTTTTGCGGTACCGGGGATTGAATGCAGGGGCGTTTTACCTCCGCGCTACACCCCTGGCCCTATTTTTTATACTTTTATTTTGAAACTGGGTCTCACGAAGTTGCGGAGGGCCTCGCTAAGGAGAGAGAGAGAGCGAGAGAGAGAGAGAAAAACAGCTGAGGCTGGCCGCGAACCCGGATCCTCCGGTCTCCGCCTCCCAAAGTACTGGGATTACAAGCGTGCGCCACCACGCCCGGCCCTCAGAAATATTTTCTTATCTCTTTATATCAATTCTGCTCTTCAGGTCTTATATCAAGTTAAGATTTATATTTCAATAGGCAGATTTTTCCTTTCCCCTAATTTATTTTTTATAATCACTGTAGTTACTCCATGTGTATGTCATTTATGTGCTAATAATTTTCTTTAGTTTGCTCTAATACTTGAATTTTCTTGGCTGCTACTTTCGTTTAATATCAGGATTTTATTCAACATTACATATTGGGCAATATGTGCTCTCTTTCCACCACAGAGAAGTCTCATGCTTGCTACGGGTTGTGCAAACTCTGCAAACGATGTGCACGAGTCCTCTGTGGCAGAGGAGACTGGTCACCTTCTCATAACTGAGGCAGTGTGGTGGTCTCCCATCAGTTGGCTGCAGAGACTTGCTAATGAAGTGTACACAGTAAGGCCAGAGAGGTCAGTCACTGAGGCCCCTGGCCACCAGGCTTCACCATCTTCCTGGAGAAGCAGCCAAAGGTGTTTCTGGGAAAAGCTTTGAATTCTTTGTGTTTGTGCTGTTTTCTCTCAATTAGTGCATCGTGGAATCAGTCCACAGATGATGGCCCATCTTGGTTTTCAAAATTATTACTTTCTTTTCTGCAATATTTCTGTTTGTTGTACCTTAAAGCTAGAAACTGTTACATTTCTATAAAGGAAAATGTAATTTATTTCCTTATTGCAGGTAAAAGTTCATTGTTATTACAGGTAAAATTTCTTTTTCTTTTTTTTTTTTTACGGTACCGGGGATTGAACTCAGGGGCGTTCTACCTCCACGCTATGCCCCCGGCCCTATTTTTTATACTTTATTTTGAAACCGGGTCTTACGAAGTTGCGGAGGGCCTCACTAAGTAGAGAGAGAGAGAGAGAGAGAGAGAGAGAGAGAGCGAGCTGAGGCTGGCCGCGAACCCGAATCCTCCAGTCTCTGCCTCCCAAAGTACTGGGATTACAAGCAGCGTGCGCCACCACGCCCGGCTCTACAGGTAAAATTTCATTGTGTAAAGATTACTCTTTCTCTGTGGCAATACTGTGTTGGTATGTATACTAAAGTAGATTTGAAGAAATGTTGTAAATATTTTTATATGTCTATTTCCAATGTCAGACTATGGACACTTTGTGATTAGGAACTATATGTTAGAAATTGTTAGTAGGATATCTGATATTTATTATGGTATTCTTATTTACTAATAAAATTTAATTTGGAGTGGATATGTGCCAGCTAAAACTAGGTGTCCTGCAAGGCATGGTGGTATATGCCAGTAATCCCAGTACTTGGGAGGCTGAGACAGGAGGATTGCAGGTTTGAGGCCAGCCTCAACAACTTAGCAAGACCCTGTTTCAACATAAAAACAAAAAGGGCTGGAGGTATAACTTGAAGGTAGAATGCCCCTGGGACCAATCTCCAGTGCCAAAAAATAAAAAATAAAAAAAGTGTCCTTCCTCCTTTGCAGCTAGAAGTAGACATTTCACACAGTTCTTGCCACTGAGAATATAAACACAATTTGCTAGGGTTGGTTTCTGGGAAGCTTCTTGGAGACTGACCTAGCTGGCGTGTGTATTCTTTTGCTCTTTGTCCTTTCTTTCCACATAGAATGTGGAGTGACTCCATGCAGACTTCCTATCTAGTTAAGTGGTCATTTATCATTTCCGTAGTCATGAAATAAAATCCCTGTCCTGTAGCATGAGTCAGTCCATCCAGTTCATATGCCCACACCTGAACCAAGAGAAGATATCTGTGTATCCTTATAAGATGATTTATATAAACCTAAGTTGCTGGAACATTGACTTTCTATCTAAATTGGCTAAACCTGCTGGGCATGGTGGTGCACACTTGTAATCTCAGTACTTAGGAGGCTGAGACTGGAGGATCATAGGTTTGCTGGCTAGCCTCAACAACTTAGTGAGGGCCTGTTTCAAAATAAAAATAGTGATGGGGTGTAGCTCAGGGTATAATGCCCCTGGGTTCAATCCCCAGTACCACAAAAACAAATAAATAAATAAATAAATAAGCCCTATAGAAAGATAATTTTAACTTTCCTTCATCTAATATATCTTATATCATCCTTTAACAATGCTCTTAGAAATCACTTTTCCGATAATTCTCTCCAGGGCCCCTCTTTCCTTGCAATGAGTTTTCTGCCTTTCTCTGTGCTTGTAACCTACCTTTTGCCTACCTTAATCAATTCACTTGTCTAACCTGCTGGAAACTATCATATCACTTGTCTGATTACCTCAACTAAGAGACCTATCTTGTTGTTGCTAGACCATGTCTTATTCATCCTTGTATATGTAGTTATTAATTCAACATTTGGGTATTTAGTAATTATTTGTTGAATTGTGAGTAATTCTATAAGATTTACCTGAGTTCATATCTT
>PVJS01020360.1:0-32678 GCA_004027185.1 Glis glis
AAAAAAAAAAAAAAAAAAAAAAAAAAAAAAAAAAAAAAAAATATATATATATATATATATATATATATATATATATATATAGGTTTGATATACCTAAACATGCTGAAATGTGGAGAAAAAAATTATAAATTTTTTTTCTAACCTGCTGTCCCTGAGATGATAAGCCTGTTTGAGTCATTATGTCAATGCCAGTGATCTCTTCTGAGGTCATTTTACAAGCATTTTACTTGAGAATTAGTCCCTATGGTAATAGAAACGGCAGATATGAAGGCTGTGTGGTCTGTGGGGCAGGGATGTGAGGCGACTTTGAGAAGCAGAAAGCACTCTCATTCTGCATTGGCAACATGTCCTTGCGCCGCCCTCACAGATTTGAAAGTCTTCAAAGGAAAGGCCTTAGAATTTTAAAAATGCAGGGTGCGGGTCCACTCTGCTTCTTGCTCAGACCTGGCAAGGGGGATTCACCATCTGCTCTGTTCCAAAAAGGAGAAGAAAGCCCAGCCAGGCTGGGGCTTCCTGAGGGAGCTCCCTGGCTCCGATTGTGGTTTCGTTTTTCTAAACATCCAAAGTTGGGAAATGCCGAGGAGAAACAAAAGCAACACGATGACAATGGAAACAGGAGGCTAATTGTGCAGGTCAGCAAGTGCATCAGGGAGACAGGTACGTTTACCACACCTGTTCATCGAGATACTGTTATCTGTCAGGGCGCCCAGGAAGACAGAGCAAACACTCCCTCTACAGTGTGTCTCCTTCTCCTCCCAGGACACCTGCAGAGGCTCCAGTCCATCCTGCTGCCATCCCAGGCCCCCTTCTCCAGTCCCCTGCTCACGCACTGCCGAAAGATACCAGCTCAGAACACTGAACAAACTCAGATGCCCAGAATCAAATGTCTCCGAGTAAAAAGAACCGCTGTGTATTAATGGAAAATAAATTACTAACCAGATTTACTTCTGGGTTTTTTTTAACATTTCCAGAAAGAAAAAAGTGGAAAAAATAATTCATGGTAGGAGAGACGCCACAAACCTGCAAGTGACGGGTTTGATCTGCCCAGGCCACAACAGGCCACATCCATCCTGCCCAGCCGCGGGTCCCGCACAGCAGCCAGAAAACGACAGGGCTGGGTCTCAAGCTGTGAGTCATACGTCTCATAAAAAGAAGCTGCTAAAAGTCATTAATCTGTTCACAAAAGAATAACTTTCTGTGGTTTTTTGAAAAAATGGGAAAAATCAAAGTAACTTCCTGGACTTTGTGAAATAGAAGAAAATGTCACTCGCTCTCCCTGTCTCTATTCTGTCATTTTGTAAAGGGGAGAATTTTGTCAAAAAATTTAAAGTCATATCAGAAGCAGCATGGTGACTCTTCTCTTATCCATAAACACATCAAAAATATCACGTTTCCACTGGGTGTGATGGTGCATACCTGTAATCCCAGTATGTGGGAAGCTGAGACAAGAGGATCGCAGGTTGGAGGACAGCCTCAGAAAGTAGTGAGACTCTCATCAACCCAGAGAGATCCTGTTTCAAAATAAAAATAAAATAGGGCTGGGGGTGTAGCTCAGAGGTAAAATGCCCCTGGGTTCAATCCCCAGGACCACATACACACACACACACACACACACACACACACAAAGAATATCACATTTCCTCACATACTGCTTCACTAATCTCCCCTGTGCAATACATGCTGATATTATGTCCTTTCTCAGATGAGGAACTGGAAGTCCAAAGAAGCCAAAGGCTACTTCCAACACTGACCTCAGATTCACAATACAAACAATGGACTCAGGAAGTCCTATAAAGAAAGAAACAGAATGCCTAGGCAGGAACTACATTCAAGAAAGCCTAGAATTTTAGTCAGGCAAACTTTCAATTAAATACAAGAGTGAGCCAGGCGTGGTGGCACACACCTGTAATCCCAGGACTTGGGAGGCTGAGACAGGAGGATCGCAGACCTGAGGACAGCCTCAGCAACTTAATGAGGCTCTCATCAACTTAGCAAGACCCTGTTTCCAAATAAAAAGTAAAATAGGGCTGGTGGTGTAGGTTGGAGAGAGAATGCCCCTGAGTTCAATCCCAGTACCCTCCCCCCAAAAAATGCAAGAGTGAAATAAAAAATAGTTTTAGTCAATTAAGGGCTCAGAAGTTTTATTATACACAAGGACCCATTCTGAAAATGCTTTTTAGGAGCAGTTGTGCTGCAAAAAAAAGAAAGAAAATAAAGGAAAAGGAAGGAAGGGAGGGAGGGAGGGACACTATATCTAGGGGCACTACTAGGTATGGAAGGAAAAATAATAAATATGTTAACAAAGTTTGCTTTCTAAATAAGCAATGACTATAACAACATATGTACTTAGTACTGAAAATCAGTACTAAGGCGGTGGACAGGAGGGGCTGGACCAGCACGAGGTGAGATCATGATATGTATTTGCTTTGTTTGGCAGAGAGTTGGAGAGATAAGTGTAGTTCTAATATTGTAAGAGTGACCACCAGAAAAGTAAAACTATAATTTTAAAGCCTAAAAAAGAAAATTCAACATATCTATTAGAAGTAAAATAGGAAAAGAAAGAAAAAGATTTACAAAAGATGTGCAAGATTAAAAAATGAGGTAGAGCAATAAGTCTTAATATAATAACTAAAATTAATATAAAAAATTCAATGCAGTGATCAAAACATAATACTGTCAGATCGTATTTTGAAAAATATCCAGCAACCTGTTGGCTGTAAGAGATGCATTTGAGCCTGGAGTGGTGGTGCACACCTGTAATCCCAGTACTTGGGAGGCTGAAACAGGAGGATCGCAGGTTTGAGGACAGCCTCAGCAAGTAGTGAGATTCTCATCAACCTAGCAAGAGCCTGTTTCAAAATTTTTAAAAAGCCAGGCGTGGTGGCGCACGCTTGTAATCCCAGTACTTTGGGAGGCGGAGACCGGAGGATCCGGGTTCGCGGCCAGCCTCAGCTCTCTCCCTCTCTCTCTCCCTCTCTCCCTCCCTCTTTCTCTCTCTCTCTCTCTCTCTCTCTCTCTCTCTCTCTCTCTAGTGAGGCCCTCCGCAACTTCATGAGACCTGGTTTCAAAATAAAGCATAAAAAAATAGGGCCGGGGGCGTAGCGCGGAGGTAGAACGCCAATGCGTTCAATCCCTGGTACCGCAAAAAAAAAATATATATATATTTTTAATTAAATAGGGCTAGGGGTGTGGCTCGGAGGAAGAATGACCCTGGGTTCAATCCCCCATACCACAAAGAGAGAGGGAGAGAGAGAGGCAGAGAGACATTTGAAACGAAAGTACACATGGAGGTCTATACATAAGGAAATTTTGAACCAGACATTTATTAAAATGGCAAGACAGAGTTTATTTGAGCTGTTGCAGCAGAGGAAGGAGACTTTGATACAGAGCTGAGCTCAACTTCAAACGCAGCAAAGACAGCCTGGGATTTAGAGACAAAGAATCTAGTGAGGGGGTCACTATGAAGGACTTGCTTAATTATCAAGGGGAAGGGGACTTTTTGCTAAAACCGGCTTAACATGATTCATGCTAAAAGGGGCCAAGGACTGAGATGGCGTGGGGATGAAACTTACAATATGTCAAGATGGGAAGTTTCTCTCCACATTGACTTTGCAAGGTTCTTAGCTAGAATTGAGCTCAGCAGGCCAAGGTCAAGCCCTAGTCCAGAGAGTGCTTGAAAGGAGTCCAACCAAAGTAATCCCAGTACTTGGGGGTGCTGAGACAGAAGGATCACAGGTTTGAGACCAGCGTTGGCAACTTAGCGAGACTCTCAGCAACTTAGCAAGACTATCTCAAAACAAAAAATAAAAAATAAATAATAAATATTTTTAATTAAAAGAATAAGGAAAAGGGCTGAGGATGTAGCTCATAAGCAGAATGCCCCTGGGTTCAATTCCTAGTACCACAAAAAAAGGGGAAAAAGAATTTGAGATAGAATTATCATAAGGAAAGGGGTTATAATATATACTGTTAGATGAAACACAAGATTAAGAAATTATACTCTTTTATGAACTTAATGTTCTAAATAATACAATACCCAAATATATGAAGCATCATTGATCAAACTATAGAGAGAAGCAGATAAATCAACCATAGTAGCCAGAGATGTCAAGGAGCCCTCTCAGATACCAAAATTCACGGATATTCAAATCTACATGAAATGGTGTAATACTTGCAGAGAACCTATACACTTCCTTCCATGTACTTTTATTTATTTATTTATTTATTTTAGGTGCTGGGGATTGAACCTAGGGGCATTCTACCTCCAGGCTATACCGTGAGCCCTATTTTTTTTTTTTTTGAAACAGGGTCCGGTTAAGTTGCTGAGAGCCTTTCTCAGTTGCTGAGGCTGGCCTCGAACCTGCGATCCTCCTGTCTCAACCTCCCAAGTACTGGAATTACAAGTGTGCACCACCACGCCCGGCTCCCATGTACTTTAAATTATCTCTAGATTACTCATAATACCCAACTCCATGTAAATGCTGCATAAATAGTTGTTATGCTGTCATTAATGGAATTATGGAAAGAAAAGTCTGTACATGCTCAGTACAGATGCAACCATGGTAAGCCTAACTGTGTACCCCACAAGGGGAGCAGAGCTCAAACAGGGGGTGCTGGAAGAGACCAAGGATCTGTGGAGGCACGGAGCCACAGCAGGACCCGCCTGCATGTCACCGCACTCCGGTGGATTCAGTCAAGTGCTTGGTGCACAGTGAATTCAAGTTTTGGTTTTTAGAACTTTGTGGATTTTTTTCTCCAATATTTTAAGTCTACAATTGGTTAAATGCACTGTCGGTTGAATCCAAGAATATGGAACCTGCAGATATGGAGAGTCAACTGTATATATATAAACATGGATAGATCATTTAAATAGCCCTGCAAAAAAAAAGGAAGAAATGGAACAAAACTATGGTGCAATGTTATCTATGTATGTAAAATATATAAAACAAAATAGTCCATATATTTTAGGAACATATATATATATGTGTGTGTGTATATATATATGTATATATATGTATATATATGGACTAATTAAACATGTTGGCATGGTTGCTGTGAGAGGAGGTAAATGAGGATGGAGGTGAGAAAAATGAATAACTCAAAACGCAGGGCATCTTTCCAAAGACCACTGATGAGAGTGTGCCAGGAATAAATGTGGTCCAAAAGAAGTCAGAGAGATGGGGGAAATTATATTTAGAGGAAAAAAAACTAAGGTAGGGAAGAGGATGTGGAAGACTAGAGCTCAGAGACTCAGAAAGGCAAGGAATGCATGTTTTCTCTCATAAGTGGAAACTAGAGAGAAAAAAAAGGGTATAAAGAAAGGAGGACCCTGGGCGTGGTGGTGCACGCTTGTAATCCCAGTACTTGGGAGGCTGAGACTGGAGGATCCGTTGCTCGTGGCCAGCCTCCGCAACTTAGTGAGACCCTGTTTCAAAATAAAGAATAAAAAATAGGGCTGGGGGTATAGCTCAGAGGTAGAATGCCCCTGTATTCAATCCTCAGTACCGCCCCCAAAAAAAAAGAAAGAAAGGAAGGAAGACTAGTAGAATAGGGTGGGGGGAGGGAAGGACTCAGCAATGAAATTACCCAATTTATGTTATGTGCATGTACAAATACATCACAATGAAACCCAGTTATGTATAATTGCTGTGCACCAAATAATAATTAAATGATTTTAAATTTACAATAAATAAAGCTGTGCATCCCTATAATCCCAGTACTTGGGAGGCTGAAACAGGAGGATCGCAGGTTCGAGGACAGCCTCAGCAAGTAGTGAGACTCTCATCAACCTAGCGAGACCCTGTTTCAAAATAAAAAGAAAAAATAGGGCTAGGGTGTAGCTCGGAGGTAGAATAACCCTGGGTTCAAGCCTCTGTACCACAAAAAATTAATCAATTAATTAATTAATTAAAATAAATAAAAACTAGGGCTCAGTATTAGAAGCTATTGGATTATGAGAACAATAAAGAAAACACCCTGTAACACTTGATGGGCGATAAAAACAAGTGCTTGCAATGGAAATTTCTTTTCAAGGGAGTCTCTAAGTAACTTTCACTAGCCAAGCTACACATTCATGCTGAAGGTACAGAGCTTTCTTTGGGCGTCCATGTTTTCTGGACTTGAGCAAGTGAGCACATTTTGTACTGATAGGTCCTTCCTGGGCTCATTCTTGGCCTCGGTAGTAGGTGGGCTGCATGACAGTACTTTGTCACTTGATTTCACTGTAATCATTCCTTTTAAAATAAGGTGAAAGCCAGTCATGGTGGCACACACCTGTAATCCCAGTTCTTGGGAGGCTGAGATAGGAGGACTGCAGGTTCAAGGCCAGCCTCAGCAACTTAGCAAGCTCCTCAGCAACTCATTGAGACCCTGTTTTAAAATAAAGAATAAAAAGGGTGTTTCTCAGAGGTAGAATGCTCCTGGGTTCAATCCCCAGTATAAAAATAAAATAAGGTGAGTATAGGAAAACATCGATAGTATAAAATAATTAAATCAAAGCAATTATAATATATAGTCTTAATACAATATGTTCAGGTCTCAGCCCCAAATTTCCTAGTAATGCATACTTGAATATTTTATGAGTACAACATACCTTCATTATAACTGATATTTTGTTTATTATAGTATTGTAGTTCTAAATAAAGTCCAAATATAACAAATCAAAGCTAGCTTAACTTCCAATTGTGTAGTTCAGTTCTTCAAACACTCTAAGCACTAAACACAAAGATGAAGAGAAATAATAGCCAGTATCTGCAAAATCACAATCCCAAGTGTTTCTTCCCAGGAAATGAAAATATAAAATTATTAAGTTAATTATAATCCAGGTGTATTGGCCCACACCAGTAATTCTAGTACTCGGGAGGCTAAAACAGGAGGATTGCAGCAACTGAGCAATACCCTCAGCAACTTAGCAAGACCGGTTTAAAATAAAAAAAAATAAAATAGGGCTGGGGATGTAGCTTGGATATGGAACACTCCTGGGTTCAATCCCCAGTACCAAAAAAATTAATTTTAATTTTCACAATAAAAATTAACAAATCTCCTTGTCTTTGTAGCAAAGACAAAATTTTTCTGTTACCATAAGAAGAAGCAGAAAATCAAATTACTTCAGGACTAGCACAATTTTTTCTAGGTATCAAAGCAATACTTGATAGATGTCTTCCTGCAAGCTACAGAAAGCTTGACTATGCTGAAGTATTTTAAATTTTTGGGTTATAACTTCGAATGAGGAGCCTTCCAGAAAACAAGCCCAGGGCCTCTGGTTTCATAAGAGGTAGCAGTTTTCAGCACATTGGACAGTGACCTTTATCTACTCTCTTCAGATGCTGGCGAGCAAGCTGGCTGGAATGTTCTCCTATTCTCCTGTCAAGTATAAAATTACTGGTTAAATGTGAGCCCCTGAAATTCATCTCTTACTGAAAAACATTTAAGGGCATTATGGACTCCAATTTGCCCATGCAATAAATCTACTGAGTAATGAGAGAGAAGAATCCACTTGCAGATATGAAGAAATATTTCCTCAAACAGCCACGCCAGATCAATTATTCACCTTCAACAACATGCTACAATATAATGCCACAAGATTTTTTTTGAAATGCAGTGTTCATGCGCCCAAGGATGAATGTTTATAAAATGTTAATGCCTGTCAGTTTTTCTTAAAAAATATGCCTTGTGCTTGACTCAAAACTTTTCCCACACTGATTACAAGAATAGAGCAAGCACAAACAATCATCTCCTTTTAATGCAAAATAAAAAATGTACTTTTAAACGATAAACAAGCCTGAAAATAAATCTCTTTTGTATATTTGGTTGACATATCTTCCGAGTGAGTCACCTAGGAGAGACTTGAGCATTCTCTTTAAAATTCAGTGAGCGCCTCGGATCATCTCACATTTATGCAATTTGTTCAATACCTTGCTGGTGGATACAATTGCCCCCTCTTAAAAATTAGAAAAAAAACCCAAGCCGGGCGTGGTGGCACACACTTGTAATCCCAGTACTTGGGAGGCTGAGACCAGAGGATCTGGGTTTGCGGCCAGCCTCAGCTACTTAGTGAGGCCCTCCGCAACTTAGTGAGACCTCATTTCAAAATGAAGAATAAAAAATAGGGCTGGGGGTGTAGCTCGGAGGTAGAATGCCCCTGGGTTCAATCCCCAGTACTGCAAAAAATATAAAATAAATAAATAAATAAAAATAAAAAAATTAGAAAACCAAATCTCAGAGAAACCAAGTGACTCACTGATGAACACATAGCAGGAAATTACAGAGTTCAGAGCTGAAACTAGCTTTGTCCAACTCCATGTGCAATGCCTTTTCTGTTTATCATAATCAAATTCACTATAATATGTTTTACATGTAATTTGTGCTTGGTGGTTTATCTTGCAGCAAAAATATAAAAAGACAAATTTAAATTCTATCATTCTATCATACATGACATATATATAAATATAAAATATAAAAAGATAAATTTAAATTCTATAATTCTATCATATATAACATATATATAAATATAAATATAAAAAGATAAATTTAAATTCTATCATTCTATCATATATAACATATATATAAATATAAAATATAAAAAGATAAATTTAAATTCCATCATTCTATCATGTATAACATATATATAAATATAAAATATAAAAAGATAAATTTAAATTCTATCATTCTATCATATATAACATATATATATATATATATATATATATATATATAAAACAGTGAGCTACCAAGTCAGCCTCCAGAGGCCTTGAAGTTATCGGCTTTGGTTGTATAATAAATCAGTCTCAGCCTTCTTTTTACTCCATATCTCATCGATAAATATCCAGATGGATGAGGGCATATTTTGTTAGGTAAAATTAAGTAATTCCATGCCAAAATTCACACCGTTGTTCAGAGGCAAAAATACCAGAGGGTAATAATCTGTAAAGAATTCTCCTCTTAGTGAGGCCCTCCGCAACTTCATGAGACCCAGTTTCAAAATAAAGTATTAAAAAAATAGGGCCGGGGGTGTAGCGCGGAGGTAGAACGCCCCTGTGTTCAATCTCCGGTACCGCAAAAAAAAAAAAAAAAAAAAGAATTCTCCTGTCTGCGGTGATAAAGATAGAAGAGAAAGGAAGCAGATGTCTAGAGATGGCCTCAGACAGCCAAGAGCACATTTTTGGTCATTCTGCCACTGAGCTAGCCCCCAGCCCTTTTTATTTTTTGTTTTGAAACAGGATCTTTCTAGGTTGCTGAAAGATTCACTACATTGCTGAGGCTGTCCTCAAACCTGTAATCCTCCTGTTTCAGCCTCCCAAGTACTAGTATTACAGGTGTGTGCTACCATGCCTGGCCAAGAGCACTCTTAAGGGGAGTCTATTCACACCCTACTGGGTTGTCAGAAGTTGTGGGTGGTAAAACCGGTATGAGCCTCAGAGACCAGTGTGGTGATGCTGAGTTTAGAATATGGAGTCAGGCCACACAACCTGGCCTTGACTAAGTTACTTACCCCGCCCCCATCCTTAAGTTCCTTGATCTGGAAAAAGGAGATAATGAGATCCACCTTGCAGGGTACTGTGAGAGCTGACCAAGCCACGGGGGACAAGGTGAGGGTTGAATAGATGCTGCCGTTACCATCATCCAGCCACCACCACATCACTTTCCTGCTCCGGCGATTTGACCTTTGAAAATGTCCAGTTCTATTTTCTCTGAAAATCCCCAAGGACACTGACCTATGAGTGTGAGGGTCCAAAGACATCTCCATGCCATTGTTCCCCTGAAACTTTTCTGGGAGGAAACATAACATTTTCCAATACAGCTATGAGCTCTGCACCAGCCAGATCAGGCTCCTTCTTAGCAGCATACTAGACACAGCTGCAGACCTCACACAGTAGGCAGAAGACAGTGCCCTCTGATTGTTTGTTTGTTTGTTTGTGTGTGTGTGTGTGTGTGTGTTTGTTTGTTTTTGGTACTGACACAGCTGCAGACCTCACACATTAGGCAGAAGATAGTGCCCTTTGATTTTCTGTTTGTCTTTTGGTTTTTGGTTTTTGGTTTGTTTGGGTTTTTGGGTACTGGGGATTGAACCCAGGGGCATACTACCTCCAAGCTACACCCCCAGCCCTTTTTTATTTTTTATTCTGAAACATTTCTCTCTAAGTTGCTGAGAATTTTGCTACATTGCTGAGGCTGGCCTCAAACCTGTGATCCTCCTGTCTCAGCCTCCCAAGTACTGAGATTACAGGTGTGCACCACTGTGCCCAGCTCACCTCGATTATTTGAATGGGAAGAAGGAAAAGATGATGTCAACAGAACTAAATGCAAGCAGAAAAAGAAAGGTGCTGCACATCTCTGTGAGTGAGAAATCAAAATAAATTTGATTTTGAAGGGTTTGTTTTTTCTTAGCTGTCCTTTAGTTGGCATTCAACTAGATGAACAGAACTATCTGCTTCGGAAGAAAGTTCCAGGGACAAGGTAGAGTAATTTCTAATGTCATGCCCCTTTTGAAAGTATTTACCCTGCTTGAAGTTGATTTGTAATCATTTTATCACATTAACATTAATAGGCTGAGTATAGATGTGTATGTATATATATTCTCCTGTGTACATTTATGCAAAATAGTCTCAAAAGTCTTAAGTCAACCAAGGTGACATTTTTTCTTAGAGTTTCCAAAGCAGTGTTTTAAGAGAAGAAGGGGAATTGTATCTGAGGGCTGGAATTCTGAATAAAGTGGTGAAGGTCAGAGAGAGAATTGAATGCCAAAGATAAGACGAAACATATGGCTCTGATGTAAGGACAAGCCATGAGTAGGCATTTTTCAAGATCATCAAGGAAGAAGCAGCTGGCAAGAATGGGGGGAAAAAGCTAAAAAGGAGGAAATCAGGGGACAGAAAGGAACCAAGGTGATGAATCAGAAGGAGGCAGAGGCCACCTTGGGGATGCACTGTGGGAAAAGGGAAGACAATTAGAAAACATTAACCAAAGCCAAATTTTTCCTCAAGGAGTCATTGGTTCCTGTTCATCAACTCTCACAGAATCTGACATCCAATTTGTGATGCACTGGTAAAGTAGGTAATGAAAGGTGACATTTATTGAGAAGCTACTATGTGCTAGGCAGTGCACCAAACATCTCACAAGCATCCTCTCGTCCCTTGAGGTGGGAGCCCTTATCACCTATGCTTCACAGATGGGAAAAGGAAGGCTCTGAGAAATGGAATGACCTGCCTAAGGACATAGCAGAATCAACGGTGGCGTCCAGGTGCGAACCGGGTAATGTGACTCAAAGCCCATGCACTTCCATAGACACAATGGAATGAGGTGCTTAAAGTTAGAAAAATATCATACAGCTGAGCCTATTGAAATGAAAAAGAAAAAGCTGCGTGCAAATTCTTACCAAACCACACGCTGGTTAGAAGTGACATCGGAGGAGAGAGTCAGAGAACGTTGGGCTAAGAATTCCACAGCATCGGCGACTTTCTTAAGCTAAGTAGTGTTCTCTTTCCCTTCCTTTTTGTACATACATAATAATGCTATCTCTTACTACTCTAAAGTTTTGTGTGTGTGTATGTGTGTGTGTGTGTGTCTGTGTATGTGTGTGTGTGTGTGTGTGGCACTGGGGATTGAACCCAGAGGCATTCTACCTTTGAGCTATACCCCCAGCCCTATTTTATTTTTATTTGGAAACAGGGTCTTGCTAGGTTGATGAGAGTCTCACTACTTGCTGAGGCTGTCCTCAAACCTGCAATCCTCCTGTCTCAGCCTCCCAAGTACTGGGATTACAAGCATGCACCATCACCCCCAGCTTCTCTAAAGCTTATTTAAATTTATTTTTAATTGACATTTAATAATTGCACCTATTTTTGGAATATGGGGTGACATTCCAATACATTTATGCAATGTATAATGATCAAACCAATCCCTAAAGCATTTTGCAAAAAGTTCTTTTTTGGCTTGCCATCATTAAATGATGACTCACCCAGTTCACCAGTTAGATACACCATGGCCAAATGGAATGATCCGTTTGACAGCCACCATGAGGCCATCGCTTCTCGGAGCTGTCATGTGTCACTCTTTTCCTGTACGGTTGAACCTGTATTGGGGTATTGGCAAAGAAATGTTAAGAGATGTCATAATATCTGGTCTCTTAGAACCCTCAAGATTTTAGTTCACACTGAATTACATGTCTCTGGGCACTACAGAGAGAGAGAGAGAGAGAAGGAGGGAGGGAGGGAGAGAGAGAGAGGAGAGGGAGAGAGATTTGCATGATAGGCATTATTTAAAACAATCTAAACGACAAGGGGAGAAATTAACTCTTGGAATTTTGCACGTCCTTCTTCCATTTTGAAATACTTATGCATCACCAGATGTGAGATTGCCTAGAACCACGTTATCATCACCGGCCTTCAGTAAAACATACTGACCCTCCCAGATCCATTCAGCCACAGAGTGAAGAAGAGGAGAGTGTCCCTGTGACTGGTTTAAAGCAAGGGTCAGTTCCAGCATGGAATGCCACTCTCCTTTTCAGAAGCCTCTCAAGGCGGGGCACGTGGCCGCCCAACTGTCACTGGGATCCAGTGTCAGCCTCGCTTCAGACCCTGCACTGAATTAAGTGCTCAACTCATATTTTTTTAATGCGCATATGCATAAAAAACAATTAAAAGGAAGCTCAGAAAGCTCAAAATCTACAAGTTTCTATTTCTGGTCTCTGAAATACGATTATAGACCTGAATGTGGTTCCCCTGACGATGACTGTCTGGCGATGTGGCTCAGGCCAAGTTCATGAACCTGCTTCTCCCGGAAGCCGGGCCGCTTTGGCTGTTCTGAGCACCCACACTCTGCCAGAGGCCGGGCCAGTCACCTCTCAGATGTGTGCCGCTGCCCCCAAGGGCATCTACAGTGGGTCAGCACCAAACTGTGCCTGGAGGAAGCAATTTCAAGTCTGTTCTCATGTCAGAGAGCAGGAGCATCTGTTTAGCTTCCTCATTTTAAGGACTTCAACTAAATTTTCTTTTCCCTACCCTTTATTTTTTATATTTATTTATTATTTATTTATTTATTTAAATTTTTGTGATACTGGGGGTGGAACCCAGGGGCATTCTACCTCTGAGCTACACCCCCAGTCCTATTTTATTCTTTTTATTTTTTTCTATTTATTGATTTATTTATCTTTGCAGTACTGGGGATTGAACCCAGGGGCATTCTACCTCCGAGCTACACCTCCAGCCCTATTTTTTATTCTTTATTTTAAAACAGGGTCTTGCTAAGTTGCAGAGGGCCTCACTAAGAAGCTGAAGCTGCCCGCAAACCTATGATCCTCCTGTCTCAGCCTCCCAAGCACTGGGATTACTAGCGTGTGCCACCACGCCCAGCTTATTCTTTTTATTTTGAAACAGGATCTCACTAAATTGCAGAGGCTGGCTGTGAACCTGCGATCTTCCTGTCTCAACCTCCCAAGTACTGGGATTACAAGCCTGCTCTACCACGCCCGGCTACTCCCTACCCCTTTTAAAAATGCTATTTATGAGGGGAGAGAAATCCATGATTCTGTTGGGCATTAGTTAACTATCAACCAAGCTCAAATGCACACAGATGTATATAGAATGGTCAAGCTTGGAAACCATTACAAAGAATTTCCATTCATAGCGTATCAGGGGCTCTACGATGGGCAGCACCTCTTCATGTTCACAGCCTCTTTTGAGAACCTGTCATGTACCAGGCACTGTAACAAGGCAGGAGAGGCTAGCTGTAGGTCCCGTCTTTATGGACTGCATAGTCTAAGGAAGAGACAGATATTGCAAACATATAATCCTATAAAAACAAAGAAGGCGTGGTGTCGTTTGGAGTCATTAATATAGGCACTTTACCTAGTCTGGAATCTAGAAAGGTGCCCCCAATGAGGTAGCCTTTGAGTTGAGAGCTAAAGGTTGAATAATTAGCAAATAATAGTAATAATTATCATGATCACCATATAACCAAGAGTACATACAAATTATCCAGATAATTATGGAGAAAGTTGGCCTTCACTTGGATTACACAGCTGCTGCCATTGACTTTCTTTTCTTTTCTTTCCTTCTTTTTTTTTTGTGGTACTGGGGATTGAACCCAGGGGCATTCTACCTCTGAGCTAACCTCCAGCCCTACTTTTTTATTCTTTATTTTGAAACAGGGTCTCACTAAATTGTGGAGGGCCTCACTAAGTAGCTGAGGCTGTCCGTGAACCCAGATACTCTGGTCTCAGCCTCCAAAGTACTGGGATTACAAGTGTGCAACACCATACCCAGCTTTTTTTTTTTTTTTTTGTACTGGGGTTTGAACCCAGGGACGTTCTACCTCTGAGCTACACTCCCAGCCGTATTTTACTTTTTATTTTGAGAGCTTGTTTGGAGGTTCTAGCAGGGGAGCACAGCTACTCGTATACCCTTGACCGAAGACCGGTCCTCCTCTATTCAGGGAAGGTCGTCCTCTTCGACCAAGCGTGCAGCTTCGGGAGGGATGCACATGGAGTGGTGAGGGAGGAAGGGGACACCCGCCTAGCCAGCCAGATCAGCCGAATCAACCCTGGCGATCAATGGGGTGACAGATGTCACAGCCAGATCACCCTCACATCCTTACTTTTTATTTTGAAACAGAATCTCGCTAAGTTTCTGGGGTAGGTCTTGAACCTGTGATTTTCCTGTTTCAGCCTCCCAAGTACTGGGATGGCAGGTGCACGCCACCACAACCAGCTACCAATTGACTTTCAAGTGTGCACTATTGAAATATCCAGTGGAGAATCAGTGATTGACCAGTTGATCAGAAAATAACTTTGCCTTGATTATAGAGAACTTGAATTGTATAGAACTTGCCTTGATTATATAGGACTTCATGAAAAGTAGTCTAGATAGGAACCGTATGGACAACTGCTTGGAGTCTCCTCTTCCGTTGCATTTGTATCCAGTTTTCACATCCAGCTTAAGATATATGACTTTTTATAAGTTGAAGCTTTGAGGCTATTTCCCCCAAACTGTCCCTCATTGGTCATTTCCTTGCTTATAAGATGTCATCTAGCCGTCCCCCTAGACCATGTTCCACTGTTGAACGGTTTTATTGAACTTCATATTTTGCTGTGTAACTGTTCAGGCATTCATCAAGATGACAAAGGAAATTAAAACCCCAGTCCCAGAGCTGTGTGAATGTCAATGAACGAACAGATCAAAGGAGTAAACAAGCCAGATCCGTGTTCACTTGTGATTAACAGGGAAGCAGAGAGGGAGGGAACTGACTGTTTGCCAAGAACAAAATGGAACAGAAATTGAATTTTCCTTCTGGCCTTTGAAAACGGTGACATTTTCATCTACTCATCGTTTCTACATGTCTTATTTTCACAACTTGCTTAACACCCTAAATAATCGCCTTGGGCCCAAAACATAACTTCAATATCATCGGGAGTTACTTAACTGCTACTACTGTTAAGAAGCTACTGTCTACTTTCATCTTTTGTGAAATGTCTAGAACATTTAACATTCACAATATTATGAATTCAATGCAGGAGAACGACTTGAAGAATGTATGTCTTGTGGGGTGTGGTGGAGCACACCTGTAATCCCAGTACTTGGGAAGCTGAGATAGGAGGATCACAGGTTTGAGGCCAGCTTCAGCAACTTAGCAAGGTCCTCAGCAGCTTAGTGAGACCCTGTTTCAAAATAAAAAAAAAATAAAAAGGGCTGGGGGTATAGCTCAGAGGTAGAATGCACCTGGGTTCAATCCCCAGTACCACAAAATAATAATAATAATAATAATAATAATAATAATAATAAATAGTAATAAGTCTTATTCAGTCTCTACTCCTGTACCTAGCACGAACTCTGGCATACAGCCCCATGAAATAAAGTCCCCTAAAACCCTTGCAACATGAAAGCAACTTGCCAAATGCCCATCTTCAGTGGGAAAGGTAACTCAGCCAGTGGAACTTCATGGGCTTCGGAGCCAGGCAGATGAGGTTTTGAATTCTGACCTCTCTTTACTAACCATATAACCCTGGGAAATGGCATAAGTTTTCTTAACCTTAAATTCTTCTACTCTCAAGCAGAGACAAAGAGCACTTCCATCGCAAAGATAAGGTGAGGAGCCAATCGGACCGTGCAAATAGTAAGAAATAAGGAAATATTTGTTCTCTTTCCTTTTCTTTCCCTTAAAACACGCAAGTAGTCAGCCGGGGAGATGTCAGTGATACGAAATTGTGAGTGTTTTCGTGAGATGGGGAAGCAGACCCCCTCACACTCAATCCAACAAATCCTTTGTTGGGAAGTTACTTTTCTCCGGATTGGCTTCACTGATACCTGAACAGGACACCAGGCGCTCTTGTGTCTCAAATGTGCTCCTGACGTCACCGTTGCTGCAGGGCTGAGAGGGCTCCGAACATCCACGCTCCTTGAGAACCGCAAGGCGCCCCATCTTCCCTTGGCATCATCTGTGTCTTGGATGTGGCTTGAGCATCCGCAAGGGTTAATGTGCTGAAATTAATCCTCACTATGAGGTATTCAGAGGGTGGAAACTTAATCCGACTATGGTGTTTAGAGGTGGGGTCCTCGGAAGTGATTAGGATTAGATACAGTCACCAGGATGGAGCCCCATGATTGAACACTGGTGGCTTTATAAGAAAAGAGAATACAAGAGACGCACACACATGCTCCCTGTCTCTTGCCATGGAATGCTCTGCACCACCTTGCGACTCTGCCAGCCAAAAAGTCATGTCCACATATGGTCCCTCACCATAACCTTGCAACAGAACCGTGAGCCACAATAAACCTCTTTGCTTATAGTTTCCCAGCCTCGGGTACTTCATTATAACAATGCAAAACGGATCAATACAGCATCTCTCCTATGAACCTGAGAATGGGGAAAGTCTCTCCGACCCCCAGATCAAGACAACTAGAACGGAGCTCACCTTTATTCTGCTCAGTGGCCACAGATCGGGCTGAATCCTACAGGGGACAATGCCAGGCTCAAAAGACTAGATGCTGAGAGACTGGCTCATCCAGGATTCACTGGAACCATCTTTTAATGAACTCTATAGAAATGTCACAAATTTGCACAGCTATTTTAGAAAGTTTTACTTCTACTATCACTACACTCAATTCCATTTGTCCCCCAATTAAAATCTCCTCCGTGGGTTCTGCCCGCAGTATACACTGCCTGAGCTGGCCAGCACCTTCTTCATGCTGGATCCCACCTACTGAAGAACATGAGTGAATTAAAAAGATCACAAAAGGTAGGATGGGACGGTATGGAGGCTTAAACTATATAGAGGAATGAGCCCTGTCTTTAAGTTAAATCCTTTCCCCCTTAAACTAGGATGACATAGCATTCAATTTCCAGCTAGGAATGGACATAAAATAGATAAAGCACCTATTATGCATTCTTGAATATTTTGCATAACTATCCCATGCAGAACTATCACATTGGTAATTGTAAAGTTTAATTATCAACCCCAGTGAAGCACAAAGAATTTAAGAAACTGCCTAAAGCCACAAAGAAAGTCAGAAAAGCTGAGAAACAAAGTCATCTCTCAATTCACACTTCCTGAATCAGGGAACCGGCTCTTTTTTTGTTCTAGTGCTTTGTTTGCTTGTTTGTTTGTGGTACTAGGGATTGAACCCAGGGTTGATCTACCATGGAGCTACAGCCCCAGCCCTTTCTATTTTTTATTGTGAAACAGGGTCTCGCTAGGTTGCTCAGGCTGGCCTCCAACCTGCAATCCTCCCGCCTCAGCCTCCCAAGTACTGGGATTATAGGCACCACCAGGGCCTACGGCCCGGTGCTTTTGATTTGTCATTGGCACATAAATTAGAGTTACTAGAAGCTGTGTCCCTCCAGTGATCACTGGCTCTTCAGGAACCTGTTCAGTGTTAGTCCTGATTAGACAAGTGACCAGAAGCCCATCTAATCAGTTGCTGAACAACTGTGGAGGCAATGACTAGACACCGGCTGGATGGCTTGAAGACTGTGGCAGTGGTCCTCGACATGCACTGAAACCAAGATGCCAAGGATGGTGTGGAAACCCTCAGATGGCTGAGACAAGGGTAAACCATGCCAGATACCATCAAAGGAAACTGCAAATACCATCAGAGGAAGAGACTTTCCATCAAAGGCGGGCTGGATCTGAGACAGCCACGGGAATGGGCCCTGTGCCCAGCATTTCCCAGCTGGGTTGCAAGGTGACTTTAATTCTGATCTTGCAAATGTTAACCTATGCATGCCTGCATTTCCTTAGTGGGGCTTCCTGATGGACAACTTCCCATCTTTTGGAACAGACTGGAAACATCTCCTCCCAGTTGGAGTTGGGCATTCACTTAGGGAGGTCCTTGAGGGTGTGGACACCAGATGGCTGGGTTTGGATGGGCTGAGGGACAAATGAGTGGGCTGAGAGGACGCTGAGGATAGGGCAGGCCTGGGTGGGCCTCTCTCCTGGGGGAAGTAGAGTCACGATGCGATCCACCAGAGAGCAGATGCAGGGAGCAATCGGAAGACAGTGCTCCGGCTTGGATTCAACTAGAAGCTGAAGGTATTAAGTGTGCCTGTAGGATCAGGCCCTGCTGAAGGCTCTCCGGGGTCTTCCAGTGCAGTTAGAATCCAATTCCAGCTTGTTGCCACATCTGGCCATGCTTTGATGAGCAGCCCCGCGCCTGTCCTCCCGGCTGCTCCGACTCCAGAGCCCTCCCCCCACAGCTGTCCTCTCCCGGGAAGGATCTTCCTGTGGCTTTGCACACCCGGCTCCTTCCAGCCCTTGGGCCTTACTTAATCCCAATGGCCCCTCCTCCTTGCTGTCCTCTCCCGCCATGCCACGCCAGCCCAAGGGCCTGCTCTCTCCTTACAAATAATCCCTCCCCAGCAAATCCTCCTCTTTGCGTATTTTATAGCAGGTATCATCTTGGTACTGATTTATTTACCTGTTTATGGCCTGAACTTCTCCACTAGAAAAAAAAAAGAAACACTTTTTAAGGGCTGGCTTTTCCTCATCTCCGTGTACTGACAGGCAATAAGATGATAGCAATACTTATAAAATGGGTTTTTTTATGAGCCAGATACCAGTTTTAGTACTTTACATATATTATTTCACTCAATCCCTTGGGGTGAGAACTATTCTTGTCCTCACCATCTTAGAGGTAGGAAATCAAGGTACAAAATGGTTAAGTCACCTGCCCAAAGTCACACAGCTAGTCAGGAATGGAGCTAGAAACCTAGACAAGCCAACTCCAGAGCAAGAACTCTTAACTTCTCTCCTGCTCTTGCTTATTGGAGGTAGGACAGGAGACTTCCTGGAAGAAGACACAGAGGGAAGCCTTTGAGATCTTGCTTACATGAGCCTGCCTGTCTCCAGGCCTGCTACGTACTCCTGCCTTCCCTCTGTCCCCTCTGTTCTGAGGATCCGAGTGCCAGAAGAAGATGACGCCATGATGGGGGAGGGGAGGTGCTGAGCTGTCTGACTCATCTCTGTGGCCCCTCGCCTAGCTCAGGGCCTGGCACAGCAGAGACCTCAGAGGGAGCCGGAGAGGGAAGCTCTTCCCTGGGAAGGACAGACCAAGGAGTGCAGGCAGGGAGAGAGGCAGGCTAGAGTGCACGGGACAGGGAAGCAGAGCGGGGAGGGAAGGGCCTGGGGAGATGGGCAGGGAAGAGCCCGGAATGCCCAGCACAAGACTTCAGGCTCCTCCCTGCTTCTCATTATTTTTATTTTACAGAGGTATAACTTACACAGACCAGTTCTAAGTGTGTGGTTGATGGTTGTTGTTGTTTCTATTTTTAGGGTTTTTTTAGGTTTGGTGGTACTAGGAATTGAATTCAGGGATGTTCTGTCTCTGAGCTACATCCCAGCCTTTTTTTTTTTTTTTTTTTTTTTGGTGGTGGTGGTCCTGGGGATTGAACCCAGAGGCATTCTACATCTGACCTATAACCCCAGTCCTTTTTTTCATTTTTCGTTTTGAAAGAGGGTCTCACTAAGTTGCTAAGGCTGGACTTGAACCTGTGATCCTCCTGTCTTAGCCTCCCAAGTACTGGGATTACAGGCGTGCGCCACTCTATTTTTTTATTTTGAAACAGGGTCTTGCTAAGTTGCTGAGTCTGGTCTTGAACCTGTGATCCTTCTGTCTCAGCCTCCAAGTACTGGGATGACAGGTGTGTGCCACCACACCTGGCTGGTTGATGTATTCTGACAAACACATCCATCCATTTAACCACCACCACAATCATGATCATCAACATTACTGTCACCCCCCAAATTTCCTCATCACTAAAGATTTTTGACCCACAAAGTGTCAGCTTCAGATTAATGTTTCAGATGACGATTCTGCAGATGGTGTGGAGAGGGGTGGACAGAGAGGATCACCAGTCGTCTCTCTCGGTGATCCATGGGGCAAGACAGACTCGCCAGCAGTCAATCCTTTCAAAACACTCCCTGGAACATTGTTGCTTCACAGATTTTGTCAAAATGCCAGAAGAAAAGAGCACAGTCAGCGGAGGGGGGGGCTCTGTGTGGGCTCCTCACAGGGCTTTTGTGAGAGCAAGACATTGCTGCCCGATCAATACAGACACAGTAATCCGTACTCTTCATGAGAGCGATGATGGCCCGCGTGTTTTATGACTGTGGGCACAGCCGCGGAGACCCATTCCAGCCAACCACTCTGAGAAAATTAGCTGCCAACTTGACACATGACCCAAACCAACAGACCAGGCGGGCGGGGTCACTGCCACAGCAGGAAGGCAGCCTGGCCCATTCCTCCAAGAATTAAAAGTAGAGCTGTCATGTTACCCCGCTACCCCACTCTTCCGTGTGCACCCGAAGGAGCTAAAGTCAACACACCAAAGACACACCCGCGTACCCATGTTACTGCGGCCCTGTTCACAGTAGCAAGGTATGAAATCAGCCAGGTGTCCACAGACGGATGGATGGATAAGGAAAAGGTGGCGAAGATACACGGTGGAGTATTAATCCTCCTTAAGGAAGAATGGGATCCTGTCATGTGTAGGAAAATGGATGGAATTGGAGGGGATTATGTTACATGAAATAAGCCAGACTCAGGAAAACAAAACATGGGTTTTCTTTCAAATGTGGAAAAGGCAGGCAGGCAGGCAGGAAGGAAGGAAGGAAGGAAGGAAGGAAGGAAGGAAGGAGACAACATGAAACTACAAGGGAGATTATTAGAGGAGAAGAAGAGGATCATGGGGAAGTGAGAGAAGCGGGTAAGGGAGGGAATGGGGAGATACGATCAAAGTATATTATATGGCCGAGTGTGGTGGCGCACGCCTGTAATCCCAGTACTTGGGAGGCTAAGACAGGAGGATCACAGGTTCAAGGCCAGCCTTAGCAACTTAGTGAGACTCACAGCAACTTAGTGAGACCCTGTTTCTTTCAAAACCAAAAATAAAAAGGACTGGGGGTGTAGCTCATAGTTGGGAACACCCCTGTGTTCAATCCCCAGAAACACACACACAGCATATTATATGCATGTACAAATATGTCACAACGAAATCCATTATTCTGTATAATTAGTATGCAAAGACAGAAAGTTTTTCTTTCAGACTTTCAAATGAAAGAAGAAAGAGAGAGAGAGAGAGAGAAAGAGAGAGAGAGAGAGAGAGAGAGAGAGAGAAAGAAAGAAAGAAGAAAGAAAGAAAGAAAGAAAGGCAATAAGTGCCACCAACTGGGTGTTCCCATCAACTTATAAGATCAAACACCCAAACTCTCTGTGCTCAGAAAAAAATGATAGTAAGTTACCATTTTAACTATAAAAGTTTTTAATTATAAACTATGTGCTATGTGTTTTATGTAAGTTAACTTATCTAATTATACTAATGCTATTAGTTAATGCTCATCTCTCTATTTTAGAGATGATGAAGCTGAGGCACAGAAAGGTCTAGCGCCTTCCTCAAGATCGCACAGCAGAACTACGATTTGAACCCCCAGAAGCCCAGTTCCAGAGACCCAGATGCAGTGACACCACACCACCCTGGCTTTTGGCTGCATGACGGTTGGGAACACAGGTTTCAGAGCTATAATGACTGAGATCCACATTCTAATTCCACCACTAACCCGCTGTGTAACCTTGAACTTCACCGCCTGAGCTACAGTGTTCTCCTGCGGGGAATCGGCAGAGTTTTTGTGAAGATGTCAATGTGTGAAAGCAGTTGACACGGGGTGAGTCCACAATGAGGAGTGGATGTGATCATATTTATTTGGGAGCTCAAAAACCCTTGCTTATTCCAAGATGCATTATTACCCAAACTTCACTATCAAATAGCTACACCTTAAAAAAAACTGAATACTAATCAACTTGCATTGATTTTAATTAAATCCTTATTATTCTGTGAGATCAGAAAAAAACTCCCTAGAAGCATTTGACAACTATTAAGTAGTTACTTGGTGCCAGGTTCTGTTCTAGTTTCAGAAAATACAATGGGGAACCAAGAGGAAACTCCCTGGCCTCAGAACAGGGAAGTTAAACGTTTCTAATGTATTTTTAATCAAGGTTTAATAAGGTTCTTTATATTTAAAAAAATTCTAACACACCAGTATGTTTACCTCTAATAAAGATGCACAAGTAATCTAAAAAATACCAAGCATCTTTATCTTTTGACTGTAATTATACCAACCCCAGGTACCGATAGGCCAATCTCATGCGAAATCTACTTAAGCTTTTTTGGTGGTCAAACACTTGGAAAATATGGACCTAGGAAACAAATTAAATAATAGTAATTAATTTTTTAACTTATGACAATTAAAAGCAAACAAATATTTCATTTCTCCATATGTATCAATTATCACCACCTGAAATTATCTCATTCGTCTGCCCATTACTTATTCTTGTCTGTCTCTCGTACATTAGGATGATGCTCCATGGACTGGGGTCCCATCCACCTTTCCCCAGAGTCCCCACAGTCAGAATGTGGCCTGTGCAGGTGTTTGTTGAGTGCATAGATGAGAAGCAAAGCTGGCAATTTCTGTTAAGGGGTCTCTTGCCTCAGCTGCATTTAGGAAAGAGAGGCAAGGATGTTTTACTAAGTTCTTCTTAAACAGTCTGTGAAGCAGGGTGGGGGTGGTACTCTTTTCCTCACTGAACAGATATTTACTGAACATCTAGTATAGATCAACTACTGGGCCAGGTGCTGAACACATGCTGGAGAATGAATAGACCTAGTACAGCTTCCTAAAGAAGACATTATCAGGTTGGGGATGTAACTCAGTGGTAGAAGGCTTGCTTAGCATTGCAAGGTCATGGGTTAAAGAAGGAAGAAGACATTATTGCATAAGCCCCAGTCTGGAGCCTCTGCAAAGAGTACATGGTGGGGCTACTCAAAGATATATAATATATGCAAATGTTGGGTGTGGTGGCACATGCTTGTAATCCCAGTATTTGGGAGGCTGAGACAGGAGGATCGCAGGTTCGCAGCCAGCCTCAGCTACTTAGTGAGACCCTCCGCAACCTAGTGAGACCCTGGTTCAAAATAAAGAATAAAAAATAGAGCTGGGATGTAGCTTAGATGTAGAATGCCCCTGGGTTCAATCCCCAGCACTGCAAAAATAAAATAAAATTATATATATATATATATATATATATATACATATATATATATGTTTATATATATATGCAAAGCCCTTAGCATGGTTCCTGGAACAAAGGCAGCACCCAGTACCTGATGGGGAGGGAGAGAAGGTGAAGAAAGACCAGAAGGAGGAAAAATACATCATGATAATGAGGAGGAGGATGGCTTGATATGCAGAAAGATATAGGCATCAAAGGAGCAATAACTGTATTTAGAAAGTATCAGTGCTCTGTCCCTGGACTAAGGAAATTCAGCATAGGTTTTCTCTGCAGATGAAAGGAATCACCGTGGCCAAGACTAATGACGTCTTTTACTTTAAGATCTAAAGCTACAGCCTCCCGTCGTTTATATTATTGATAATCTACCTGAGGCTTCTGGCTCTGGGGAAGATGGGCTTGAGTACACTCTGCACTCTCTCTCTCCTACTGATTACAACTGGAACCTCTGCACACACTTCATAAAGCAACTGTAAGAGAATTCTGGAAAGTAAAGAGGAGGAGGGAGATCAAAACAGCAGCGGTGAGACCCTCGAGGCAGCAGTGAGTTTCCTGGTTTCATTTGTTTTAACTCAGTTCTCCTGGCTTAGGCTCCAGGGCGGTCCAGGCCCCAGCACAGCACAGCAGGCACCGATGGGAACATCTCCAGGAGAAGTGTTCTTTCTGTGTCCACAAGACTAGGAAGCAGGACGCCTTTGGGACAGAGGACATGGGCAGTGTCCCCGATTGTTCCTCTTGATCTCTCCTGGCAGCATCCTAGGCAAGCCAGAGTCATGCACCTGCACTCCCCAGCAGTTGTAGCAGCAGCGGCCACACAGGCACCAGAACATTCCAGAAGATTCCACCCTTGGCCAAAGGCAGGGGATGCTTTGATCTGAAAAGAGTGGGAGGAATCCCTTTCTTTTTCTTTCTCTTTTATCTCAGTACTTTGCCCCAGGCAAACCTATTCGCATCAAGGGTGGAATTATGCAGGAAAAGAAGACCTCAAATTTCTGGCCAGGGGACCAAGAAAAGGGGACCCTGGGATGAGGAGGGTGCAGGGGCTGCCAAAAGCTCCTCTCCAACTGTGTTCCATGAAATAAAGGTAAACTCTGTTTAAATGAATGCAAAGAGAGAGTGTCGCACTACAGAAATGGAAATGACAAAAAAGAACCGAATAAAAATTTTAGAACTGAGAACCCCAATAACTGAAATTTAAAACTTCAGGCATGGTTTCAACAGCAGAGTGAAGATGATTCAGGAAAGAGGAGATGAACTTGACGACAGATCAATAGCAGTTATGTAATCTGAATAACAGAGGTGACAAAAATTGACAAAGATTTAGAGACCCATGAAACAATACCAAAAATTCTAAAATTCATATCACCGGAGTCCCAAAAGGGCAGGAGAAAGAAATCTGGATAGAAAAAATATATTTAAACAAATAATGACTGGATACTTCCCAACTTTGCTGTAGGGCATAAATTCATAGATTCAAGAAATTCAGCGAACCCCAAATAGGATAAACTCAAACAAAACCGTGATCAAGCTGGGCGTGGTGGCACATGCCTGTAATCCCAGTACTTGGGAGGCTGAGATAGGAGAATTGCAGGTTTGAGGCCGGCCTCAGCAATGTAGCGAGCCTCTCAGCAACCTAGCAAGACTCTGTTTCAAAACAAACAAACAAAAAAAATTAAAAGGGCTACAGGTGTAGCTCAGAGATAGAATGCCCCTGGGTTCAATCCCCAATACCACAAAAAAAAGAACACCATGACAAATAACATGTCACCATGTTATTTACCATGATCAGACACATTATGAGCCAACCGCTGAAAACCAAAGATATATATATAATTTTTTATAAAAAATAAATCTAGATGTTACTGTGAAGGGATATTGTAGCAGGTGTAATTAAGATCTCAAATCAGTTCCACTAAAAATAGAGAATCAGATGAACTCTTTCAACTAGGTCTAGAGGTCAGAGACAGGAAGGCAGAGATTCAGAGTATGAGAAGGATTTGACACACTGGATAGTGTGACTTAAGGATGGAGGGGACACATGGCTAGAAACCACACAGGTGGCCTCTGGGAACTGAGATCGGCCCCTGATGACAACCAGCAAGGAAGTAAGGACCTCATCCTCCAGCCAGGCAGAGCTGAGTCTGCCGATCTTCTCCCAGGATTTCCAGAGGAGAACTGGGCGCCTACGCAGAGAGCCCAGGCCTGCCCTGCCAAATGTCTGGGCTTCAGGAACATATGCTAGCGATCAGGTGTTATTTTAAATTTCTAAATCTGTGACAATTTGTTACATGGGAATAGAAAACTTAGTATGATAATACATAGCTTTCCAAGTCAGTGAAGATCAGTGTTTCTACTTCTTTTTAAGGCTGTATAATTATATTACTTTGCTATTATTTTGATGCAGCAAAATATATTCAAATGCATCCCTATTTATAGAAATCCACCTGGCTCCTATTTCTTGTTATTTTCAAATAACCTAGCGAGCAACATTATGCATTTGCCTTGATGTATCTGTGCTATTTTTTTTTCTGGAAGACAGATTGTCAGAGGAGGAATTATTTTACTAAAGGCACACACACATTTTAAATTTAATAGCTATTATTCAATTAATTTCCAAAAAATGTTGAATCAATTTCCACTCCCCCAAACAGACTGCCCATTTCCTCACAACTTCACAATGGGTATTATGAAAGGTTAGAAATTTTCCCCAAATAAGGTAATCCATTGTTTAAGTTTTCATTTCCATGGCTACCTAGCAAATTTTCTTATTTTATTGTCCATTTGTATTATCATAGAAGTATTAAAATTATATTTTATACTTTTCCTTTTTAACTCTTAGCACTTTCAATAGATTTATTGAGGTATAACTTATATTCAGAAAATTCGCCCATATCGGCCAGGCATAGTGGCGCATGCCTGTAATTCCAGTACTTGGGAGGCTGAGACAGGAGGATCACAGGTTCGAGGAAAGCCTCAGCAAGTAGTGAGACTCTCATCAACCTAGTGAGACCCTGTTTCAAAATAAAAAGTAAAATAGGGCTGGGGGTATAGCTCGGGGGTAGAATGTCCCTGGGCTCAATCCCCAGTACCATAAAAAAGAAAGAATTCACCCATTTCAGTTCTATAGGTCTAATAAGTTGTAGTAAATTTATACAGTGGTGCAACCATCACCCCAACCCAGTCAGAACACTTCTATCACCCCGACATTCCCACCATGCTTGTCAGCAGGTAAGCCCTGCCCCTACTCCACCCCCAAGAAACCACCAATCTCTATGAATGTGGCCTTTTCTAGAAATTTCATATACAGGGAACCATGCAATCTGTAGCTTTTTGTGTGTTTGCCTTATTTCACTTAGCATGTGATTTTGAAGTTAATCTATGAATTGCATGCATCAATAGTTCTATCCTTTTTGTTGATGACTAGTAGACTCTCACTCCATACCTACAGGTTCTGCATCAACTGACCATGCAGCGAAAATATTTTTTTTAAAAAAACCTGTGTCTATACAGACTTTTGCTTGTCGTTATTCCCTAAGCAATACAGTATAACAACTATTTACATAGCACTTACATGGTTAAGTATTAGGTGTTATACACAGAATCTAAAGATGACTTAAAGTATACTGAAAGATGTGGGTAGGTTATAGGCAAATACTACACCATTTTATAGAAGGGATTTGAGCATCTGCAGATTCTGGTATTCACAGGGGATCCTAGAACCAATTTCCTGCAGATGCTGAAGGATGACTGTATTCCAACATGAGAGAAGCAACCGTTAATTTATCCACTCATCGGCTGACAGCAATTTAGATTGTTTCAGTTTTGGGCTACTCTTAGGTGATTAATCCACCTGAAATTTATTTTGGCTATAAGGTTTGAGGTAGGGATCTATTGATTCCTAAATTAATAACAGTCCTTCCACCACCGTTTAGTGAAGAATAGTAACCCCAGTGATTTGAATTGCTACATCTCTCACACACTAACTTCCTCTTATCCTCAGACCTACTTTTAGTCTCCTTCACCTAGTCCACTGATGGTCTGTTTTGATCATTGTGACTTTATGCTATATTTTAATATCTGGAAGGGTAAGTACCCTGTAGTTATTCTTCTTTCTCAAAATCTTCTTGGCCATTTCTACACATTTATTATTTGATATGACATTTAGAATAAACTTCAGTTCCCCACTTTTCCAAAAAAAGGTAACATTATGATCCTTATCAGAACTGTATTAAACATTTATGTTGATTTTGAAAAGATGTTTATATTTAGGATGTTAATCTTCCATCCAAGAACACAGCATGTCCCTTCATACATTCCTTTGATAAAATTTATATCCTTCTGCAACAGTTTAGAGTTTTCTTCATGTAGATATCATATGTCCTATTTAACTTACCTTTTGGTATTTTGTTGTTTTGCTGCTATTTTTATTCCATCTTACTTTGCAATAATTTTTCATAGTAGAAAAAAGAAATCTGCCATGAAAGGTAGAGTCCAAGCTCTACCTTTTATGGGTGAAGAAACTAAGGCCCAGAGACAGGAGGTGACTCACCCACAGTCAGAGCAGAATGAGAACTCAACCGAATCCTCTCAATCCAAGACCAGTGCTCCTCACCTGCACACTCAGAAAAGAACAGACCTCGAGGATCTGAGGGGACACACAGATGGAGTTAAGAAAGCCCCTGGTCTTGAAGGCACAGTCGGCTCTGAACCAGACACAGGGGAGAAGGTAGATGGGGCCCAGGTGGTGGAAGACACTGAGTACCTGTCTGAGGGACTCTACCCATAGGAAGAGTGGTGAGAGTGTGGAGTCCTGACCTCCCTAGTTCAAATCCCGGCTCTGTCACGGGGCTCCAGGGCCTGGGGCAAGTTAATGAACCCCTGATGTCTTGGCTTCCCCCTCTCTAAGATGGAAATGATATATATAGTCTCTATATCACAGTCTTGTTGTGAGGAACACAACAAGAATATGCAGAGTGTTGAGAACAGTGCCTCATACATCAGAAGCATCAAAAAGTGTTTCATTTTATTATTTTTGATCAAGACAGAGTCACAAAGAATGCTATGCTTTAGGATTATGCCTCTAGCTTAAGTCATCCTGGATCCAGGAAGAAACGAGGGAAATGTTAACATTTCCTCCTATGTGGGATGGGCAGAAAGAGAAGAAAAATAAAAAAGAGGGGACCGAATGACTAGGTCTCCCGTGGGTTCTGAACCCATCCCTCTGTGGTCTAGAACACCTCTCTTGAGTTTAAGCCCTTCTCTTGGACCCTCACAGAGATGCAGTAACACAGAAACCATCCTTGGATGGAAATGGGGAAAAGGAGAAGACCCCCTCTGAATCCTGCTCTGCGCTTCCAAGATCAGCTCCCTCTCCCCACCAGCTGTCATGACTTCAGAGTTTGATGTGCCTGGGGCCTTACCCATCCCCTGAGCCTGCAGCCGGGGTCCGGCTCAGTGACAGAGAGCCCTGGGCGCCAAGCAGGGGGCTTGCGCCTGCACCTGTCTATCTGAGCCTTGAGTCCCCAAATAAAGCATCTGTCCCAATGCTTTACACAAACATAAAAACTGAGGATTTGGGTTTTCTCTCTGAAGTGATCATGAGTTGCCATTTTTCTGACTTTGCCTTCAACTAGAGAATTCTGGGAAGGGGTGGGTGCTTGATCTTGTATGTTTAAACCAGGTGGCTGGACAGCCCAGTGCCACTAGCAACAGTCTCTCCTGTACCTCTTCCAGCCACTAACCTATTCCCATTCTGCTGTAGCTTTTCCCACACCTGCAGCTTCAGCTCCTGATTCCTAGCATGCCATTGTGTGTGAGGCTCTGGCTTGATTTTTCAGAGCTTTAACTCATCTGGTGCTCGAAATGTTCTGCCCAGCTGGGTGCAGCGGCACGTGTCTGTAATCCCAGTACTTAGGCTGAGATAGGAGGATCGCAGGTTCGAGGCCAGCCTTGGCATCTTAGCAAGACCCTCAACAATTTAGCAAGACCCTGTTTCAAACTGAAAAATAAAAAGGGCTGGGGGTATAGCTCAGAGGTAGAATGCCCCTGGGTTCAAACCCCAGCATGGAAGAGAGAGAGAGAGAGAGAGAGAGAGAGAGAAAGAGAGAGAGAGGAAGGAAGGAAGGGAGAGGAAGGAAGGAAGGAAGGAAGGAAGGAAGGAAGGAAGGAAGGAAGTTGTTCTGCCCACCTTCAATGTCAGAGTGCATTTATCTTCTGGTGTCTTGGTTACTGTCCTCTGTCACTGTTGCCAGCCCTGGGAACTAAACCCCAGCAGGCCCTACACTGCCCCTAAAAAGGAGCATTAGGAAAAGAAGAGTGGGGTCTCTAGGCCTGTGGCCCTTGAGGCTGAGTCACATTCCTCCAACACTGGAAGCCCCCAGGTCTCCCCTCAATCTTTCAAAAGTTCATTGTCTGACATTATACAAGAGAAGACAGCCTCCCATGGATCAGCACTCTGCTTGTCGAATCCTCAAAGCAACCAGGAAAGGTAATTACAATCACTGACCCCATAGTACAGTTGAGGAAACTGAGCCTCAGGGAGGTTAATACCTGCCCCAGGGTCACACACCTAAAAAGTGATGGCACTTCATCCCATCCTGAGCCTGTGGCTACACCAGTGCTACACTCTCTGGGAGAGTGGCGCTGTGCTCGCCTTAATACTGAGTCCTGGTGCTATGGTGTGAATGTCCGTGTCCCTCCAGAATTCAGAGTTGGAATTTAACCCCTATCATGATGGTATTGAGGCGGGGGCTCTGGGGAAGTGATTGTTGTCATCGTGGACGGGCTTAGCACCCTTATAAAAGAGGCTTCAGAGAGCCGCCTGGTTCTCCCATCTCTTCCACCACGTGAGGACACGGAGTTTCCTATTTCTTCCATATGAGAACACAGCAAAAAGGAACCTTCCTGGAAGCAGAGATCCCTCACCAGACACCGAATCTGCTGGCTCTGTGATCTTGGACTTCCCATCCTACAAAACTGTGAAAAATAAATTTCTATTGCTTACTAATTACCCAGTCTCGGGAATTTTTTTATAGCAGCACAAATGGACTAAGATATGGACAAATGGACTCGGGAATTTTGTTATAGCAGCACAAATGGACTAAGATACCTGGTATGAGACTCTTCTTTTAACTCTTTTTCATCTTTTTTATTACATCGTGGAGAAAGTCTGAGTTTGGTACTACTGAGGTGATTTAACACTTTTGTGGCAGTTGCTAATCCTCTCTGTACCCTACCCCCATTTTTTGGAAGGTAGGGTAAGCCAATTTTGAAGGCAATCTCAGGCACATAGAGCCTGCTCAGGCAATAGTCTAGAAAGAAAAATGGCCCTGGCCATCCTCTCATTTTTTTTATGACCACTTTGAATTTGTGCAAGTCATGCTGTTTTCCCTTTTTAGGATAGTGATGAAAGATTGCATTTTGTAATGCCTGTATTTAAGGGCAAGATGTGACTCCACTTCTTAAAAATTAAGTAAATAATCATACACATTTCCCCATATGAAAATATCAGGAACGTGGAGCACAGGAGGCTCACCTGTGGGAATGGTGCCCCGTCTTATGCCACCTCTCAAGATGGGGGAATCCCAGCTGGCAGCCCCACCCAACTCCCCTCCAAACACCACCAATGGTTTGTATTCCTTTAGAATAACTACAAATTTTTGTAAGTTTCAGAAAAAATCTATTCACAAGTTTTGGAATTTTTTTTTTGTAGTACTGGGGATTGAACCCAGGGGCATTCTACCTCTGAGCTATGCCCCCAGCCCTATTTTTTTATTCTTTATTTTGAAACAGGGTCTCACTAAGTTGCGGAGGGCCTCACTAAGTAGCTGAGGCTGGCCGCAAACCCGGATCCTCCGGTCTCAGCCTCCCAAGTACTGGGATTACAAGCATGCGCTACCACACCAGGCTTAAGTTTTGGAAAATTTGAAGAGCAGGGACTCATGAACCATCACATTCTCCTCCAGAGTCCCAAAGTTTAGAGGAAGTAAAAATGAGCTCAGACTGAGAAAGAGAAAGATCTGTCCTGCCATGGCCCAGGCTGGGAAACAGATCAAGCCAGCTGCAAAGCAACAAGAAACAAGCTCACCCCCAAGGCCCACCTGCACATGATCACCTCCTTTGAGTAACTACTGCTTTCCCGCAGCCTGAAAAGTCTTATCTCTAAAATCAGAAACTAAGCCGGGTGTGGTGGCTTGTAATCCCAGTGCTTTGGGAGGCGGAGACCAGAGGATCCAGGTTGGCAGCCAGGCTCAGCTCGCTCGCTCTCTCTCTCTCTCTCTCTCTCTCTCTCTGTCTCTCTCTGTCTCTGTGTGTGTGTATGTCTCTCTGTGTCTCTCTCTCTGTCTCTCTCTGTGTCTCTCTCTCTGTGTCTCTCTCTGTCTCTCTGTGTGTCTCTCTCTCTGTCTCTGTCTCTCTCTCTCCCTGTCTCTCTCTCTCTCTCTACCTAGGGAGGCCCTCCGCAACTTCGTGAGACCCGGTTTCAAAATAAAGTATAAAAAAATAGGGTCGGGGGTGTAGCGCGGAGGTAGAACACCCCTGGGTTCAATCCCCGGTACTGCAAAATAAATAAATAAATAAATCAAATAAAATCAGAGACTACCAGAAACTTCACTGTTGAAAATCGAATCGGTAGGAATGAAACATCTCACTCTTGCCTGGAGACTCTAACTCACTCCTAACACAGAGAAGCACCTCGATTTCCAGCCCGGGAGCTGAGCTTCAAATGACGGGTTTCTGAATCTGAAGACAACACTCACGTGTATCTTAACTTGGTCGTTTCCAAGGAAACAAGAATCCAGCTTCAATTTGCAATCAATTTGCAGTTCGGACCTGACATCGACCCCTTACACCCAGCGCTGCTTTGCTTTGAAGCTTTACGTTCATTTTACCTCAATTTTACCCTTCCCCCAAATCCCACGATAATTCTCTCTTTCCCTGCATTTGGTGAGATGCCCCACAGTTCTGCTGGGTGCAGTCTCCAGCATGAAGATCGACCGAGGAATCTGACTTTAGTGGGCCACAGATTTGCCATTGGTGGTCTCGGGCCGATTGCACTGGGGCTATTTATATTTAACTTTTGTGATTCCAAGCTCTTTCTGGTAACTGTTTAGTGTGTGTGTGTGTGTG
>PVJS01020361.1:0-32677 GCA_004027185.1 Glis glis
AAAAAAAAAAAAAAAAAAAAAGAAAGAAAAAGAAAAAAATCTTAAAGGTGATTACAGTCGTTTGGAGGGTGAGTGGCATCAGACACATAAGCCCTAAATGTCTGTGTAACTGGCATGGAATTCTGGCAGGTGCCGAATTTGATTGCATTATCATCTGGTATCTGTTCTTGTTGATTTATTAAACCTGGAACTGGAACATGTAATAATCTTTTGTCCCAACACAGCTCTTTCCGTTATGATAAACCCCCATTGGCAGTGGTCCTATGACGGGCTTGTCTCTGCCCTTATTATCTCCCTGTGTCCCCATGGTACAAGCAACCAACTCAACCCCAGCGCCACTGATGGCCCATTTTCTGGACTGTCAAGCCCAGTAAAACCCTGCCCTGCTTTGGCCCCTTCCCCCACGATAGCCAGTTGCCCCGGGCTTGAGCTTATCAGAAGGGGCGGTAGAAGGAGTCCAGAGCGATTCTCTTGGGAGCCGGCCACGCAGGGCTGGGTATAATAGCCCCCCAGCCATGGTTTTGTGGACACCAGGTATCCGCTGACCTTATCCTTTGCCCTAATGAAAAACTTCCTGGCTTCTGGAATCGCCGCTCTCACTGGAGCCACTCTGACTTAATGAGCCTAAATTCACAAGGGTAACCGGCAGATCGCAGAGTATTTCTGACCCTGGGCTCCCCTGGTTCTCTTGGCGAAGGAAGGAGAAGAGACGCTCAGCTCCCCCACCGCACACATGCTTCTATTTTGGCACCTGGTGGCCATCGGGAAAACCCGATAGACTTGAAAGGGTTGTTTCCCGATCTGCTGCGAGCTGGGAATGATTTCCTGCTGGCTCCATCGGCGGGATTCAAGAAAGGGAGAGTGCGCTGGGAGCACAAACAGGAAAGCCTGACATCACGGAGGGCGCGGGGAGGAGTCTGCTGCGGGCCGGCGGGCGGCTCTGCCCTCGCTCGCTCGCCGCGCTCCCTTTGTGGCCCGAGTCGCGCGCGGCGGCGGGGACAGCGCGGCGGGACAGCGCACGGGACCGGGACCGGGACCGGGACCGGGCCGGGCCGGGCCGGGACGCGAGCGGGCGCCGCGGCGCATCATGCAACGTCCCCGCACCGGAGCGAAGGCTGAGAATGAAATTGCTTTGGCAAGCTAAAATGGTAAGTAGCGCGAGCCCTCCGCCCCGGGCTCCTCGGCGGGCACTCCTCCCGCGCACGGCCCCTCCGCTCCCCGCGCCGCGGCTCTCCGCGCCTCCTCCGGGCGCACGGCCCCTCCGCTCCCCGCGCTGCCTGCCGCTCTCCGCGCGCCTCCTCCCGGTGCACGGCGCCTCCTCCGGGTGCACGGCGCCTCCGCTCCCCGCGCTGCGGCTCTCCGCGCCTCCTCCGGGCGCACGGCCCCTCCGCTCCCCGCGGCCTCGGCGGCGCCGGGTCGGGACGCTGCTGTCAGGAGAGGGGACCGCGGCGCGCTGCGTCCGACCCGCAGCCCTTTAACCCAGATCCAAGGTGGAGCGGGCGACAGGAAAGCCAGGGGGTCGCTGCAAACATTTGAGCTGGAGTCGCGTGCTGATGGATTGCTTTTTCTGCACTCGCCAGATTACTTTACGGAAATCAAAACTTTCCGCCCCCGCTAACTTTTTGGGTTCCAAAACAATAAAGAGGAGAAAAAAAGACAGGCAAACCATTTCCCTTCCAAAGGAGCGAGGACTTTTGGCGTTTCAAACACTTGTTTGTGTCCGAGTTTAAAACCCAGTTCGCTGGAATGATGGAGCCACTTAGAAAAGTACAAACTTTTTCAACAAATGAGTTATTTTTCCTTTTACTTAAGGGGGAAAAGTGAATTGGGACTAAACCACCGTTTCTTTATGAAGGAAGAAAAAAAGTTTTTTTAAAAAATTATTTAAGATATGTGAGCGAGTCTAGGAAAAATAACTAAATGGAAAAGTCCGGGGATCCTGATACCACAGGAAAGGGCGGAGAGCCAAGAAAATCTCAGCATTCCCTCTATCGCAATGTGTCTTGTAGTGCTCTGATTGTAATATTTATTTTGAACAGCTCATCTTGTGCCGCGAGTGCTGGTGTAAGCAGCAAAGCAGCTGGGATAGATTGTGGTTAGCAGAGAGGAAAAAAAAATACTCTTTTTCTTTCTCTTTATCCCATCCCTGGCAGAGCTCGATTCAGGACTGGGGTGAAGAGGTAGAGGAAGGAGCTGTTTACCATGTCACCCTCAAAAGAGTCCAGATTCAACAGGCTGCCAATAAAGGAGCAAGATGGCTAGGGGTGAGTAAAGCTGGAGGGGTTGTGAACCTGGGGTTCAGTGTCTGTGGTTCTGTGAATATCATTATTATTTAGCAGCAGAGGTAGCCCCCCCCAACCCTTTTTGGCTTTAAAGAGGAAATTGCATTAACTGTACAGGTCTGTTTTTGTACTTGATGTTTTCCAAAGCATCTCCCTTAGGTTTGTCAATAATTCAGAACCTCTTAAACACGTCTTGAGGTCTTTGGCAAATAGATGGGAGTGGAGTGGCAGAAAAGGACACACAGAGTCATGGGGCCTGAAAGCAGCCTGTGTTGGGCCCTGAGCAACTTTGCCCAGGTGCACCCACCCTTTCCCCTCCCTGCCCTCTCCCCATGCATGCTCACACCTCTCCTCTCCTCCCAGAATACCCAGAATGCTCAGGGGACAGACTATTCCCAGTCTGCTTCCTTTGAGGGGTGGCACATTTCCCAGTGTGGCCCCCTTTCTGTAGCAGGGGAGGAGAGAAACGCACACTTAGTGCCCATGACTTCCAGTTTGGGGCGTGAAGGGTGGGGAGACTTCGGAATAGTGCTCCTTCCCTAAGTAAGACTCTTTGCCACTAAGATTCTAAAAATTGAATAGGGTCCTGTGAATTCTTAATCAGCCTTGTGGATATTTCAACATATCCCAAATCGAGGAACTGTGCAAAACAGAAGGCCCAGCATGAAGATCATTACTTGGGCAAACACGAACTTGTGATTGAAGGAATTCTGGATCTTGAGATAGGAGTCATCCTCAGAGAGAGAGGTGAGATAAGATGTCTTGGGAAAGAAAATAATGGTAGGCTGAGCAGAGGGATGGCGTGTGCTTTCCCTGGCCTCTTCTAGTCACATTCAGGTGTTACAGGTGGCAGGCCTCAGCGTGATGAAGGTTATGTACTTCCGTCCCATTTTTACTGGCTTTGAGTTTCAGAAAATTTGGAATGTCCGGAGCAGCATTCAAAGGTGGAGCATGAAGGGGGACAGGAAGCGAAGTGTCCAGGGCCCCTTCTAAGAGTAGAGGCAGCGTGTGACTTGTGAGTCTCAGAGTGCAGGAGGGCCAGCGCGTCCTTCCTCTGCTGTGGTCTGCTGACACAGGATCCCTCGCTGCACCTCCCCTAGCTCCTTCAACTCAGGGCTTTGCTGTCACTGGACTCAGGCTGAGATGCCACCTCTGGGGCAGGAAACTTGGCGACATCCCAAGTGTGGTCTGGAAAGACAGGACCCTTTCCAGTGAGAGGTAGAGGCCCGCACTTATCAAGCGGGTACCTTGTTCAGAATACAATTTTCAAGTTGATTGTGCACATCGCCAGCAGACCTGATAGGAAAAGCAGAAGTAGAGTCTGATGAGTCATCAGTTTGTTTTTGTTGGTTGTGTGTGTGTGTGTGTGTATGGTGATTTCAGAATGATTCACACATTCTGAACCAGTTGCCTTCAAGAGTGTCATGACATTTTCTGGTGTTGGGTCATTCCCCTCTTTCTAATGAGATGGATGTTGCTTGGGTAACACTTTAAATTTTTATCCAAATTCAACAGCCATGAATGTCATGGGGGGAATGGAGGGGTCCATTCTGTAGCCCCCTCCCCCATAAACTGTCATTCATTTAGGTGTCTGTAGCCACTAGTAATTCTCACTGACTGTTCTGTTCGCTGGACTCCACTTCTTTCCTCTCCCCTCTCTCTGGGTGTTCTCAAATGTACACAGTGTTCAGAGGTGGTCGACCCTGGATTTAACAGTAGGTCTGACATAACGAGAAGGAGGATGATGTAAAAAGATTGGTTCTAGTTGAGGGAAGACTCCTTCCCCCCATTTCAACAAAGTGTGACTTACTGCTACCACCCTGTCCCTCCAGAGCCAGTTCTTACAACTCTCTGCCTCTGATAACACTTGTTTTCTTGTCTTAGGTGTCAAACAGGGAAGCTCTGTTTTTGTCTTTGAAAATTCCATTCATTAAATGTGACTCAACCAATTGAGCCATAGCAATTACAAAACCTTTCTTTTTAGGACTGGGTGGCTTTTACCGTGTTTCTTTTCCTACATACCAATAACTTTTTCAGAATTCTTTAAAGGAACCAGTTTTAGCGTTAACTAGAGATCAAGATGAGGGAAGGAAATTATTGAAATATGTCAATAACCTTAGAGGGAAGGTGATATTATGATGATCTGGCTTTTTGTTTTGATTTGTTTTTTTACACATAAGGAAACTCATGCCCAGAGGGGTAACATTGCTTGCTAGGGTCACATAGCCAGGAAGTGGTAAAGGCCAGACTTGAACCCAGATGGTTGGCTCTTTGCTGTCAAGAAAGGCCTGGGACCTTAAAGGTGTTTCCACAGCAGTAGGAGAGAACCTTGGCTCAAAAGATCCAGCATGCTTATGGTGCGCTTTTCCCTGCAGGGTGCGTTGGTGCAGACCTTGAGAAATGTGGCTTTCTGGTCCTATTCATGCTTTGAATGATAAGTGCACACGAGAGACATGTCACAAAAATGTGAATCATGATGGTAAACTCTCCATTTGGGTGTGTAAAACACGGTACACTAAAGACGTGTGAGCAGTGTGAGTGTAGGCATAACCTCGATGTGTGTTTGTAATGCTATTCAAAAAGCCTAAAAGGTGGAGGATAAGTTTTGTTTTTTTCTAATACTAAGACCTCTAAACATAATCAACATTCAATTCTGGGAAGTATAGCAAAATAATACCCATCATTAGATGTAAAGTATCATATAATCTGAAGTATTTAGGTCATTCTTTTTAAATCTGTTTCTCAAATTTTGTGATTAATTGATCTTTTTTTGTTTATTTGTTTCCTTGTGGTACTGGGGATTGAACCCATGGACATTCTACCTCCAAGCTGCACCCCCAACCCTTTTTATTTTTTGAAACAGGGTCTTTCTAGGTTGCTGAGAATCTGACTAAGCTGATGAGCTGAACTTGAACCTGTGATCCTCCTATCTCAGCCTCCCAAGTATTGGGATTACAGGCATGCGCCATTACACCTGGCTCAATTTTTTTCAACTAAACGGTATGCTTTGGTTCCACTAAGACTACTTTGGTACCACCAAGTAGGGCCCAGGCCTGGTTTGCTCATTCACACAGCTACCGTCTTGCCCATTGACAGTGAAGTTATGTTGGTAACTTTGAGAAATCAAACATCATTGAAATGCTGGCCCATTTTCCTTTTATAATAGCAACTTCAGTTGCGATAATTTTACACACCTATAGTTCTCATAGAAAAATGTCTCCAGTTATGTCATAAAATCATAAAATCTTAGGATTGAAAGAGATGTTTAAAAAAGTTTCATCCAGCCATTCACTTAGCTGGTGAACATGCAATGAGTTTTGGAAGGGAAAATGGTCAAAACTTGTTATTTGTCTTTGGTCCCAGCATTGTGGTTGTACATTGACAGTGATATGTACAAATGAATTAAGAAAACATCAGTATTCTCTGGAAGCTGGAAATGTACCATTTTAGGAAGAATACTCAAAGGGAGAAAGGAAAAGAATCCAGGGAGGAAGGGGCTTTGGTGTCTTCAGAAAAGGACAAACTTGACAGGCGTGGTGGTGCACACTTGTAATCCCAGTAATTGGGAGGCTGAGACAGGAGGATCGCAGGTTCGCAGCCAGTCTCAGCTTACTTAGTGAGGCTCTCTGCAACTTAGTGAGACCCTGTTTCAAAATAAAGAATAAAAAAAGGGCTGGGAGTGTAGCTTGGAGGTAGAATACCCCTGGGTTCCATCCCCAGTATTGCAAAAAAAAAAAAAAAAGACAAACTCAGAATCTAGAAAAATGTGTCAAACCTAGTGTAAGTTCAACCCGGGGAAATTTGTTTCGCAAGCAGGATTGTCAGTTCTTGGTCAACTCTGCAAAGTTTGTGGGGAGTGGAAGGCTCAGTGGATGTCGCATGGCTCTTCTCAGTTCCACGCTTCTGTGGTCATGCTGTCCTTGTGGGGCCCAGGGCCTCCCTTCCCTGTGTCCAGCGTTTATCACACTGTTTCCCACAGGGGCTCTTGAGAGATGTTTGTTGGGCTGAGTTGAAAAGCTCCATAGCTAGGAGACTGGCAAAGATAGTGAAGTAAGACAGAAGAATCCAGAATATAGAAATAGAAGGAACTGGAAATCTGGTACAGAACCTCAATGTATTAGTTAGCTTTTGCATCACTGTGACCAAAGTACCTGACAGGAACAACTTAGAGGAGGAGAAGTTGATCTGGCTCATGGTTTCGGAGGTTCAGTTACATCGTCTGCTGACTCCACGGCAGAACCACCATGGCGGCAGGGCGTGGTGGGAGAAAGCTGCTCAGGGCTGCTCTAAAGGAGAGAGGGAGGCAGGAGGGGGGCAGATATGGACAGATACAATTCCCCAGGCCACGGCCCCAGTGACCTCTTCCTGCCACACCCCACCTGCCTATAGTTATCACCTTGTAAATCCATTCAAATTATTAACCTAGAATGGATTTATCTGCTGATGAGGTTAAAGCCCTGATTCAGTTAGTTCACCTCTGAACATTTCTATAGCACCAACACATGAGTTTTTCTGGGGACATTCCATAGCTAAACCCTAACATCGTGTGTGGGTGAACTGTGGTCCATCCATGGGTTACGTGAGTGTGGTGGTAAGGCCAGCCGTTTGTAGCATCTGGACTGAGAATGGGCTCTCATTGGCCATCTGGACGGACTCCACCTGGCACTGTGGTGCGGTTGCCATGCCTGTTGCCTTCATTTGGTACAGTTCCTTGAATCCTCAGCTAACTTCGCTTCTGGGAATCTTCTCTGATCCTCCAAGTGTGGATGAGCTATCCCTTCTGTGTGTTCCAGAGCATGCTGTAATTGCCTGTTTGTTTGTACCCCCACTAGACTGTAAACTTGTAACCATGGCCGTTTAGTTGGCAGAAACTCAAGAAATGTTTGTTGAATGAATGTACCAAGTGTCATCCTTCTTTGGGGACTCACACTGTCCTGATAAATATGAACGTATGGTTGCTTCTCATTTAAAACAAAATCAGCATGAAGATGTCAGCTTATAAAGAGGGGGAGGTGGGCGTGGAAGTGAGAAAAATCAATTAGGTAATGATTATAGCTGTCTTAACATCCTTTCTGGAACAAAGCAGGGCACAAACAAAGGTAGCGATTATTCATTTTAACAAAAATTCCCCAGCGCCTATTAAAGCCAAGAGGTCCCATTGCAATTGTATTCGTCTTATTATTGAATGTTGAAGAAATAGAGGTAATGCATGAGTTAAAAAATGTTGGCAAGTGTTACAGTTGTATGTGGTTGGAAAGCAGGAGTGGGGTTTTGGAGTTGTAAGGAGATAAGCCCTGGAGGAGCCGTTAGTTTACAGTTGGTCATCCTTGTTTTCATCTAGGGAAACAGGCCCTTGGGTCGCATTATTCATGTCTGTTGGAATGTTTAATTTAGGCTTTAGAGAGTCAATTTCAAAATTTAGCAATCATCTGTAAATGAACCAACTGGTATTTTTCATTTAGACCTTGGGAACATGTTTCTAAACTAATTAATCCAATGATATGTGGCCTATACCAATCAAGAAAGTATAGTAAACTTAAACTGTCTGAGATATTGTTATTAGATTGATGCCTTTCAGTGCTTTCAAAATCTGTTGGGATCTGTGTAAGAAAAATGTAGCATGTAATTAAGAATATCCATTTCAGTTCACCAGTGTAAGGAATACTGTACTAAGTTTAAAATACATGTCTACCCCTAGCAAATAATAACAGCATAAATATGAAAGGCACAGTTTTAAATTAAGGAGAAAAAATGGATGGACCTGGAGAACATGTGTTTTCTCTCATATGTGGAAGCTAGGGAGTAATTGGGATACAAGATGGACTTTAGATAATGGGGGAGAAACCATAGTGGAGTTATGGAGGGATCTAGTGGAGGGTGGGGGGAGATTAATGAAGTAAACACTTCCATTGATATATATGAACATATATGAACTGATCAACGCTAATCTCAACATCATGTATGGGGAAGGGGAGGGAGTAGGGAGGGAGCTGGTGGGGGGAGAGGAAGCTCAGCAAGTGCTGTGTGCATGTATGTCCCTATCACTCTGAACTATACTATGATGTGAGACTACAACGCACCAATAACAGTATATTTAAAAAAAGATAGAAAAGGAGAGAAGATAAATACTGTGCCTTTCCGCGTAGCTGGAATTTGTCACTGTCCTCTTCTACTTATTTTAGTTTTCTGTGTCTGTGACATACATATCCCTTTGTACTTCCCTGCTCAAAGTAATCACAATCTTATAGGGTCTGTCTCGGGTATTTTATGTTAAGATATGCAAAAACATATTAAATAAGTAAAACATTTTAATTTCTACCATGATTTACTTTTTGCGGAAAAAATTGATTTTTACAAACAAACAGAGCAAGAAAAGTTTTGGTAATAGGGGAAGATAATAAATGTGGCTTCATTCCATTAGGGAGACTCAGCCAGTTCTGCGTCTGGGTCGCTGATGGGTGTGGCTAGCTCCACAGAGTTGATTTGGAGTTTTCTGGAGTTTCTGGGTCATTTGCGGTTAAACACAGCCAACGTGAACTCCCTCACTGCTGTTGTGTGTCTTCTCTGATTCCGTCATCTGTGTTTGAGCCTGCTAACCTCTCCTTCCAAGACGATCACATCTTCGTCCAAAGCCTACTTTCTGCCAGACACCATGTTAAATATTGGGAAGATAAAGTAAGATAAAACCCTTTTCTGAGGATCTTACTGGTAACGGGGGAGACAGAAAGTTAAACTGATTAGTTTTCATAAGTGTGATCTCAGGTAAGGGTGCCTGGCAAGGGCACACTGAAATCAGATGGGAGAGAGGAGTGGGCTATCTAGGAAAGTGGCACAGAAAAGAGGGCCCTTCAGTGGGGAGGTGATGGGTGCATAGAAAAGAGGGTGCCTTTTGTTAGGGGAAAAAGGCAGGGGGAAGGAGATTTGATGACGGCAACAATTCAAATAATGCTTTGTACATATACGAAGTTATTGACACTATTCCCAGTGACATGCAGGGGAAGGAGGGCAGCCAGCGAAGAGCTTGGCATGGTCAGATTTATATTTGAGAGTGCTGGTCGACAGCTGAAGGATAGATGCCTTGGAAGGCAGCCAGAGTGGAGCAAGGGACCCCCGAGAAGGCTTCAGTGGTAATGAGGTGAGGCAAGGGATGAGGACCTGGACAGAAATGGGGGCAACAGATGAAGAGGGCTGCGGGCGGGCCAAGTGCAGGTGTGGGAGGGAGCGTGGCGGGGTGTAGGGCGAGGAGCAGCGCTCTGGTTGGCAGGGGTCTAAGCACCTGGGTTTCAAAGAGGAGGTCAGCAAAAGCTGCCTGGTTTTTGGGGTCAGTGCCATCCTCTTCTCTTTGGGTCATATGTGCTGGGGACGTCACATCAGGCTTCCTCTGTGTAAGATGGCAGCAGATGCCTCTGTTCCCATGAGAAGGTCCCTGCAGGAAAGGCAGATCTGGGTGTGCTGATGTGTCCTGCATGGAGACAGAGTCTCAGCTTGGGGTCACCAGAAACCAGGCAGGAAGCGCTGGTGGGCTTCTCAGATTCCCGAGATCTGTGCAGAGCTAGTGCATCCTGGTCTTTTCTTTTTTCTTCTCTAGTCTTCTGTTTCCCTACAAACTAAACAAATTGAATCTGTAGGCCATGGAGAGAGAGTAAATATGGAACCCACAGGACTATAATTACAGAGTTGTATTTTAGACAACAGCATTTAAACTTATAATTGTGTTGTTAGGGACACAAGAAATTTTATGGTTCGGTGTCCTGGTCTTTTCTCTCTCGCTACTCAGTGTCTTGAAACTCTCTGGCACTATTTATCCTGGCTGCTGGCATTACTGCTCTTGGTGGCCCACTCTGATCACTAGTTCTACGCCTGCATAAAAGAAGAATTTTACTAAGATCTAATGCTTCCCTAGTTTACCACTACCACATCTCAGTCTCTTTGTTTGTTTCTCTCAAATGCACACATACACACACACAGAGCGTAAATATGAAGATGTCTTTTCATAACTGGGCATGGTGACGCACGCCTATAATCCCAGTACTTGGGAGGCTCAGACAGGGGGATTGCAGGTTCAAGGCCAGCCTCAGCAACTTAGTGAGACAATAAAAATGTTTCAAAATAAAAATTTAAAAAAGGGCTGGGGGTGTAGCTCAGAGATAGAATATTCCTGAGTTCCCAAGTTCAATTCCCAGTACAAAAAATAAATAAATAAAATCTTTTCCCATTTTATTTTTTAGGATTCAGTACATCTTTTTTTTTTTTTTTTGCAATACTGGGGATTGAACCCAGGGGCGTTCTACCTCTGAGCTCCACCCCCAGCCCTATTTTTTTATTCTTTATTTCGAAACAGGGTCTCACTGAGTTGCAGAGGGCCTCACTAAGTAGCTGAGGCTGGCTGTGAACCTGAGATCCTCCAGTCTCAGCCTCCCAAGTACTGGGATTACAAGTGTGTGCCACCACGCCTGGCTCAATACCTCTAGAATGTCACTCCATGGCCTCTTCTACATAATTGATCAAACTGTGCCCCTTACTCTGACGCCTTTCTTAGCACTGTAGAAGTACTTGTACTTTGCTGCTGTGGCTGCGTGCTGCCTTCGAGTGGCTTGGGTTTCTTCTCAAAGCCATCTCCTTTGTGTCACTCAGCACGTGATTTCCGAGGGTAACAGAGGTGGTGGGATGGTACATTGTTGTGGTTCTAGGTTTTATTTTTTTATTTGTTAACTCTCATAGACTCATTACCCTACATTTTCTAGTATTTAATTGCTTATGCCATTGGTGGTCCATTCGTTTGAATTCTTATAATCTTCAGTTAATCTTATACCATGTTAGCTCCCCCAGAAGGTTTCTATATGTGTGTTTTTGTCTACAAACTCTCAATTCAGCTTTTTTCTTTTCTCTTTCTTCCTGTTGATTTAAATACTCATTTTCATCTTTTATAAAAGTGAAGCCAAGGCTGAGCCTTTCCAGTTGAATAATTCTAAAGATAATCAGCAGGCCCAAACCATACCTTTTCTGCTAAAGGGGGATGTCTCTGGTCATTCATATCACTTGGGTCTCTGGAACCTTCCTGCCAGTAACTCTTCCTAGTTATGAGCCATCTTCATGCCCATAACTTCTGTCCCTGCTGGTGATGGAGCTAGACTCTGTGGACAATTTTTATCTAACAAAAGAAAACTTAATAGATATAGGTAACAATAACAGAAACAGGACTAGACATTGGCTAAAGATGAAATGCTTTATAGTTATGACTTTTGCAGTTAAAGTTGTAACAATTGAAGTTGTTTACTGAGATAACTGAAACTCCTAAAGAGAAAACTCAGGAAAACAGAAGCATTTGGTTAGTTTGTGAGGCAAAGGGAAAAGATTTGCCACTTCTGTCCAAAGGTTGACTCCTTCTACTGACAATGCAATACACAAATTCATTTTTAAAATGACTTAACCAAGTATTAACAGGGCCCACAGCTATCGAGGCCTGGCTGGAGAATTAGTGCAGGGATCTTTCTCCTCTGCTGGTGGCTTCATAGGAGCTGACATTTCCTGGCCGCTCTTCCTATTCAGGGCTATTTCCAGCTGGAGCCCAGTGTAGAACCTACACTGGGGCCTGGTGTACTGGCGAAGAGCCTGCGCTTTGGGCCAGACAGATCAGAATCCAAAACTTACCTTGACACCTGTGCATTCCGTGGGCTTGAGTTGTGAGGTTACTTAACCTAAGTCAGAGTTCCTCACTTGCAAAGTGGGGATAGCACCAGTGCCGTCCTGATGGAATTGTTACGAGGCCTAACTGGCATACTGTCTAGGACATGGAGGGGCCCGGAGGGGCCCTGTCAGCACCACTGTCACGGCCCACCTTTGAACCCTGCCCTGGACCTTTGTGGAGCCCTGGGTGACTGTCTTACATGTGGCTCCTGAAGCCCAGGGTTAGATGTAACCCCAGACTGCTTGATTATGAAACAGTGTTAACAAGGTTGTAAGACATTGCTCTCTCGTTTTGCACATCTGAAAGGAAGGACCAACCATGGCAGGGTTTAGTAATCCTTGTTGATTAGAAGTAACATCTATTGCTGTGTTTTCTCTAATGGGCTGCCTACACGGTGAAGGATGGACTTATCCCTTGGATTCCAATATTTGGCATTTCAAATTCCTTCAGTTTTTCTATAATTAATTTGTTAGGGTTCCTTTTTTTGTACTTAAAAAAAAATCTTCCTACTTAGCAGTGGGCCATCTTCTCTCTCCCTCCCTCCCTTCCTTCCTCCCTTCCTCCCTTCCTCCCTTCCTCCTTTCCTCCCTTCCTCCCTTCCTCTTTTCCTCCCTTCCTCCCTTCCTTCCTTCCTTCCTTCCTTCCTTCCTTCCTTGGACTGGGGATTGAACCCAGGGGCATTCTACCTCTCAGCTACATCCCAGCCTTTCCCCCCCATTTTTATTTTATCTTTATACTTTCATTGGTGCATTATAGTCTCACATCATCATGTAATTCACAGTGATAGTGACATACATGCACACAGTACTTGATGGGCTTTCCCCTGGCTCCCTCCCCACTCTTCCCCTTCCCCATACATGGTATTGAGATTGGCATTGGTATTCTCACATACGTGCATAATGTCAGTGGAAGTGTTTCCTTCATTAATTCTACCCCCCACCCTGCAGACCACCTCCCTCACTCCCCAATTACTCCGCATATGAGAGAAAACATATGACCCCTCACTTTCTGTGATTTGAGTAATTTCACTTAACATAATTGTCTCCAGGTTCAAAAAACGATGGTTAGATGCCACGAAGTGGGTAACAGTTCCTTAACCGTATGTGTGTTGTTAGGCCCAAGGGCCTCTTCCATCTTGTCAAGGGAAGGGCTAACCTTCTCCCCTTTTATACAACACCCAGCCATTTTTATTTTGAAACAGGGTCTCAGTAAGTTGCTGAGGGTCTTATTAAGTTGCTGAGGCTGGCCTTGAACCTGAGATCCTCCTGTCTCAGCTTCCCAAGTACTGGGGTTACAGGTGTATGCTACCACACCTGGCTTATATTCACTATTTCTGACAGAAAAATGGGGAGGGCGGGAAACACTTTTTCTATAACCTTTTGGTCAGCATTATGCTAGTCTTAGTTGGGCATACTTTAGGATGTTAGCAAATTGTACTCACATCATAAATGTCAAGTCCTAGATTACTCTGCTTGAGATAAAATAAAGATAAAATTCCTTATCATGCCACCTGTTGATTAGCTAATAGAGCACCTGGGCCCCAAACCAGGAATGAGCTGAATAGCTCCCGAGGCTGTGTCTTTCAGAATGATTTTAAATCTTACATTTCCTCATCTATGAAATGGAGGTAATTCCGGCTTTTCCCTCTGCCTGTGAGTTTTGTGAGCACCACGAGTTAGTGTATATTAAAGTACTTTCTAATATATAAGTTGTGCCAGGCGTGATGGTATACAGCTGTAATCCCAATACTTGGGAGGCTGAGACAGGAGGATCACAGATTCAAGGACAGCCTCAGCAACTTAGTAAGACCCTCAGCAACATAGCATGTTGTAAAAACAACAACAACAAAAAAAGAAAAAAAAGGCTAGGGGCCCAGGCTGAATCCCCAGTACTACCACTACCACCACACACACAATATATATATAGTTCTAAAGATCTATCTTCTATCTATCTATTTATCTATCTATCATCTATCTTGTTATATATACAAACATAAGGATTTTCTTCTTATTATTGTTTAGCCTAAAGGCCTTTCTTTTTCTCTCTCCGCCTAAGTGCTTGATGAGTGTGTGGTTCTTCTTGTCAGTCTTGCCTGGCTTCCCTCAGTCCAGAGGGAATAGCCTATATTCTCTTTTTCCCTCTTGCTGATTACCTAGTGCCACCTCCATGCTCAGCAAGCACTCGCGTTTCTTCTGCCACTGCGGCTGTTCCCAGCTGTTCCCGTGGGACTCTGGAGCACTGAGGGTGCAGACAAGTGGGCTTCTCTCTATAGATTGGTTGTGGGAAAAAACTGTCCTCTCGCAGGATCCTGACCACAATTTCAGCGAATATCTTGCAGATGAGAACTTTCTCTTTTCTCTTTGATTCTCCTTCTCTCTCGGGTACTCTTAATTTGTTGCAGAGAGTGGTAGAGTCAGGGCACCGAGGGCTGGAAAGTGCTTCCAGCCTTGCAGATCTCCTGGAAAATCAACTCTTGGTTTGAGGCCAAATCCCAGTGTGGGACTTGAAGTCATGACCTAATGCCAGAGGCAAGAATGTCACCATCGACCTACACTGACCCTGCGAGATGTAGACGTTTGAAATGCTCCCTGGAGCAGTCCTGCTGTGGCTTCTTTCCGTGCTCCCTTCTCGCTTGGAGTCTTTTCCTGCTGGCTTCCTGGACTCTCTGTTAGGAAGACAGTTCTAAAGATCTATTTTTTTCATTCTCTTTCCATTTGCTTCTTCCAGATGCTCCCTTCTTGCTTTCCATCTCTCCTGTGTAAGTTCCTTTTTTTCTTGTTCCTTCCTGTCCTTCTTCTGGATTAAAAATAGTCTCCAGGGTCTTTGGCTGCTTGGCCACAAGTCTGACCTTTCTTCTATTCATATGGCCCCCCCCCCACGTTTCTTATGATCTTTTCCTATTCTCTCAAGATCCTTGGGCCCCAGCATCCATTCTCTGTTAATTTGTGCCTTTTCTCAGCTGATTTATAGAGCTAACCGACCCTTGTACTCAGAGCTGTAACTAAAAATTAAGTCTCTTGTACAAAGATGCTTAATAAGTTATTTACTCATGTTAAGTGTTACTGGCAAACCCCGACTTTGCTCTCATCTGCTGACGCTGTGTGCGGTGCTAGAGGAGAAGGGACCCAGGTGCACCGACTCAGTATGCACGGGTAACATTCGTGTTTGTGCAAAGCCAGGACACCGTGATCCCCTGAGCCCCAGGACCAGCTTTCAGACCACATGCTGTTGGTGTCCTGGAGGGACCTGCCTTTCTTTTGCTACCACAGAAGTGTTTCAGGGAGCTAAAGTTGACTCAAGTGTTTCTTCATGAACATTCTTTGGTTAGAGTTGGAGGATTATGATATTCTTTAAAAAATGACTTTCTACCCCATGTTAATCTAGACAATCCACAAATGAGTGTCTGCGTGAGGGAAAAGTCTTGTAAAACTTGAGACGACCAGAAAGTGCTGACGGCGGCACATCTAATGGCAGCACCCAGCCCTGACCCTGATGTTAAGTGTTCCAGCCACAGGGTCGATGAGTCTCTTCTCTGTGGTAGAAGAGGATTTCAAAGGTTCCCTTTTACCCGGGCCTTCAGCTCCCTACCTGGTGTGTCTCCATGAAAAGAACTGGCCCAAGGCCAGGTGTGGTGGCGCACGCCTGTAATCCCAGTACTTGGGAGGCTGAGACAGGAGGATCCCAGGTTCAAGGACAGCCTCAGAAAGTAGTGAGACTCATCAACCTAGCGAGACCCTTTTTCAAAATAAAAATAAAATAGGACTGAGGGTGTAGCTTGTAGGTAGAATGCCCCCGGGTTCAATCCCCAGTATCACAAAAAAAAAAAAAGGAAAGAACTGGATCTCACCATCCACAGCGGTGTTGCTGTTTGCGCACAGCTTGCTCCTCCTTGTGTCGCTGCTCATGCCGCTGTCCCTGCCTGCGTGCTCTTCTCTTCTCTTCCCTGGCCGACTGATGAGGTACTTACCTGTCAAGGCCCAGCTCAAATGTCGTCTTTACTCTTCTACTTCCCTGACCTCTCTTCTGGATTAACTGTCCTTTTATCCAGGTGTTTGTAGCACTTTACCAAAAGCCCTATTATAACAGTTATCAGGCTGTTAAGTGTTTTTAAAATAGTTCTCTTTGCCCTATTCATTTGAATGCCTCAAGGGCCGGGACCTTATTTAATTAATCATCACATTTCTATAACCCAGGACAATGTCTGAGACATAGTCTGTACTTAGTAAGCATCTTATAAACTGTTTGGCCTTATCTCTATTACAGCACATGTGTCTTTTTTTCTTTTTTTTTTTCTTCTTTTTATGTGGTACCGGGGATTGAACTACCTCTGAGCTACATCCCCAGCCATATTTTGTTTTATTTTTTTATTTCGAAACAGGGTCTCACTAAGTTACTGAGAGCCTCACTAAGTTGCTGAGGCTGACTTTGAACTTGCCATCCTCCTGTTTCAGCCTCCCAAATACTGGGATTACAGGTGTGGGCCACCATGCCCAGCTCAGAACATGTGTCTTTGATGGTAAGTTTTTTCTGGGCATTGGTAATATAAATCTCATTTTTTGAAACAAAAGGAAAACATGGAGTAAATAATAAATTAGATTAAACTTATATCTTATACTTCAACTAGTGACACAGTAAAAAGGGAAAATACTGTTTTTGCTTCATCTTTGTCATCATTACTTGACCTGCACATTTCATGCTCTTAGGAAAAGTGACTGAGCTACCATGGTGTCCTTTATAGATGGTATGACATGGGATTTCACCTGGCCTGGAATCCCAAGTTCTTGGGAGGCTGAGACAGGAGGATCACAGGTTTGAGGCTAGCACATGGTAATATAGCAAGACCCTGCTTCAAAATAAAAAAGAAAATAGGGCTGGGAGTGTAGCTCAGAGGTAGAATGCCCCTGGCTTCAATCCACACACACATACACACAAACACAAACGCACACAAATCAATCTGTCAACTTCGCGGGAGATCTGTAGGTGTGAGTCATGGGTGGGGATTTAGATTAGGACCCCAATTTCTGCTTTGAATTCCCAAGTTGTCCTCCTGAGGGTTTTCACATATCTTATTATACCTGATATTGCTGAGGCCTACCATTTGTTTCGCATTTGCATTAACCGGGTGTCAGGCCAGCCGGGCTTTGCTTTAGTTTAAACACATTTTGTAAAGAGCTCTGACACCTCCGTGCGCGTCACAGTGAAGCCGTTCGTTCTGAGCTGTACGTGGCAGGTTTGTCCTCGGTCACTTTCTGTGCTGTGCTCCTCCTCTCAGGGCTCACTGGCAAAAAGAGACTTAAAATAAGTGACAGAAACCACATGCTATTGTCTGTATACTTTCAATTTTCATTAATAATACTCAACTCTCTTTGCTTTCTTGCCCTTTCACACTTTCCTCTATTCTGTGATCTTACATTCTTATCTCTACTTCTTAAATTTTCTACTTTAAGAAACATAAATGTAGCAGGGCATGGTGGCACACACTTGTAATCCCAGTACTTGGGAGGCTGAGACAGGAGGATCGCAGGTTCGAGACTAGCCTGAGCAATTTAGCGAGGCCCTCAGCAACTTAGTGAGACCGTGTTTCAAAATAAAAATAAAAAAAAAATTGGGCTGGGGTTGTAGCTCAGAGGTAGAACGCTCCGGGTTGCATCCCCAGTACCACAAACAAACACCATGAATATAAATGTAAATTTGCAGGTTTTCAGTATTCTGTTTCCTAGGTGATTCTGTTCTTACCGTCCTGGCTGTCACATTTTCTCCCTGTTTTGGAATCTTCTTGCATTCTTTCTTACCTTTTTCTTTGCGCAGGTATCCAATAACATACGTGCTTGCTTTGGAAAAGAAGGTAGAACTTTTTAAGCAATGTTATGCTGCTATTATTTTCTTAGGGGACAAAATTGAAGAAATGTTTATTTTTTCAGAATTTTATTAGTGCAGTGAAATTATACATCATAGATTCAAAGTGATACATTCATATATGCATCTACATTAAGTAATGTTATTCTTAAAAGAGTGAGACAAAGCCGGGAATGATAGAGCACACCTGTAATCCCAGTACTTGGGAAGCTGAGACAGGAGGATCGCAGGTTTGAGGCCAGTGTGCCATAACTTAGCGAGACCCTGTTTAAAAATAAAAAATAATAAAGGGCTGGGGGTATAGCTTGGAGGTAGAATGCCCCTGGGTTCAATATCCATTACCCTCAAACCCCACCTCCCAAAAAAGACTGAGGCAACAACCTTGCCCTTTTTGTGTGTGTGTGGTAAAAGAAGAAAAAGGATCATAATCTTCCCATGGTAGCACAGTTCTTTTCTCTTTTGCTTATTATCTTCCACATTTTGTTCACAGGCACCCATATAACATAGTTGCAATCATGCTATCTAGTCAGTTTTGTAATCAGCAAAGAATATTTTCAGAACAAATTCTCTAAAAGTTACTGTTTAATTTGAACTGTTTGTGATATTTGTTATGTTTCTAATGTCACAAACCAAAAAAAAAAAAATCCCAAAAATACATTTGGACTTTGTGTTTAAGGAGTTTCAAGGCGATAATGCGTGTTACTGGTTTGCAAGCTCCATTTCTGTTCTTTTTCCTTGTGAAATTCCCCATCCTTTGTCCAGGCTGCAGAGCCTGCACGAGGAGTGGATGGCGCACTGTGAGATGAGGGCTTGTGCCCAAATGCGCAGGGCCGTCAGCAGGAGTGCTTGCTGCCCCTTCCTTCTGCTCTCAGACAGCATTGTGGGTCCAGATGTTTTGGGGGATCTGGGACCATACTGTTCTAGGCCTGTGCTGTTTGGTATGGTAGCTATTTGCCACTGGTGATTAAGGAGCACTTGAAACATAGCTAGTCCACACTGAGATGTTTTGTCCATGGAAAATCCACTCCTGATTTCTAAGACTCAGTATGAAAAAAAATAATGAAAAACATCTTAGCCATTTTCTCTCATGATCTCATGTTGACATGATGATATTCTGGATATGATAGCATAAATAAAATATATTGTTAAATTAATTTCACCTGTTTCTCTTCACTGTTTTTAAAGTGGCAACTAACAAATTTAAAATTACCTATGGCGGGTATTATATTTCTCGTGGACAGTGTTGCTCTGGGGCCTTACTTTTCAACATTCAGGTTGTGGTTTATTAGTGGTTTCTCAAGTCCATGTCTGTGGTTTTAAAGAAAATAAGTACTTTTAAAGTAGAAGAGAAATAAATAGAAAATATCAGAGTGGCATTGTTGGGAAACTTTTTGCTTTAAACACAAGCGTGTGTAGAATGAGTCCCATGTACAATGTATTTTTCTTTTCACTCTGAATCATGGTTCAAAAGTTTGCAAGTCAGTGTTCTGGGGTGGTCTGGCTTCATCTGAAGCATTACCAGCAGGCCTGGTCTGCTCTGGAAGAGGGCAGGTTGGTACCAGGAACATCATATAGAGTTTGGGTCTGGTTGGTGGAAGCTCTTCTGGAACGTTTCAACTAAACCAGACCCTGCAATTATGTAAACGTGGACATTGGTGCCAATCAGCAGTAGCTCCTCAGGAGGCTGCAGAGTGAAGGGTGACCTAAGAATGGCTATCTGTGGAAGGCTGGACCTGTGTGCTCTGCCCCCGGAGTCCAGGAGTGACTTTTGTATGATGACCTGCTTCTTGAAGACTTTTCCAAAATGGCGTCATGGGCCGTGATAGTTTCTAAGAAGCAGGTTGGTTTCTTAGTGACCTTGGAGCCAAGCTGGATTGAATAAGGTTTCTTGTGCTCCTCAGCACCTCTCTGCTGCAATGTCTTGTTGAAATAAAAACAGGCTGTATTCTAAACCAAGATCACATCGGTCTTCCTGCCCAACAGAAAACACGTCCTTACAGGACATAAGATGTAGGGACAGTCACCAGGACTGTGCTTTTTGATGGGTTCTAAATAAAGGACCTTTAAAGCCACAGAGAGAAGGGGGAAAAGGCTCCAAAAAAATGAAGTTTATGGAGTTACATGGTCTCATACTTATTCTAACAGTTGTAAAAATTCTTTTGGGCTGACCCATTTTTCCTTTCTTAATTAAAAAAAAAAAAAGAAAAAAGAAGCCTGGCAGGCAAGAGTAAGAAATGCAAACCATGTGACTAATGTTTCAGCATTTTCTCCTGGAACCAGATTCTTTAAAATTATATCTTGGACTTGCTTGATTTTTAAAAAACAACTGCCCACAAAAGCCACCAAACATTTATTTCTGAAACTTGTAGATTCAGATGGCATCTGTTTTCAGGAAAGAATTCAAAAGCACATTTAGGAGTTATGGAGTGGAAATCTTCTTTGGAGATTTTGCCCTGGCTGATTCGGTTACTCTTGGAACTGACCAAGGACCCGGCAGCCTTTTGCCTCTACTTGAGTATTTCCAGTCCTGTTGGGAGTCACCCAGAATTTTCGAAGCAGTTAGACTAAATGATCTTCAAGGTCCTTTGCAGATGAAAAGTACAATGCCACAACAGACCCAATTGGCAATCGGGAGCTATGTTTACGTCGCCTCGTCTGTCGCTACTTATCACTAATAGTTCATTTGTTCATTCACTTACTCAAATCTGAGCATTTATTATATGCCAAATATTGTTCTTGGCCTTTGTAGGAGAAGCATAGGATTTTAGAGCAGTTTTCACAGTAGATTCAAGGGCCTCGAAGGTCAGTTCTAATCTCCCTTTCTCATGTTATTTCCTGCGTCTCATTTTTGCACACCCCACATTTTAGCTTGCTATAATTTCCTGTCTTAGGGTCTTTTGTCTCCCTGTTGTCAATGTCTAAAATGTCTTCCTTTTCCAAAACTTCTTCTGTTTAAAACCCTTCCTTCACTCAAATTCTAGCTCTCATGCTACGTTTTCCATGAATCCTCTGCGATTTCCCACAAGGAGGTAAAGTCTCCTTCTCTGCACTCCAGAGCGCTTTGTACTTCTTCTGTGGCACTACATGTAATCCTCTGTTAGGTTGAACTGTGTGAAATCACCAGTTTATAAGTTAAAAATGGCCAAATATTAGTGATTTTACACAGTTATTATTTAGTTGTGTTCTGGATGGAACTCAAAATAGGTCCCTTTGCAAATGCATTACATTCAGGATTTATAGTCAGCAAAGATTCTGTGGTCTTTTTCTTAAAAATTTTGAGTTATTATTAGGTACCATTAAACTGTCTCATTAAACCTGCGTTTGGATGGTTGATTTAAAAAATCTAAATATGGAAAATACTTAACTTTTACTAAATTTAATTTTGTTAGTCTTATCTTTTTCCATTTTTTCATAATCTTCTAAAATTTTGGTTCAGTAAACCAATGTGTCAGCCATAACTTTGACTTCAGTTTAGTAGTGTTGTAGGTTATATTGGTAGAGTCACTATCTACTCCCAGCAATATGTGCTAGTTAACATTGCTTTACCACTCAGTATTCCCTGACTGTCTGCTTTGGATTCAGATCTAGCCAACTCTACAATTACTCAACTCACAGAGTTCTATTGTGTTTATAATAACCTAAGGAGGGAGTGGGTGGGCAGTTTTTTGAAGAATATGAACGTGAGTTCTGTAGCATTCCATGGTACCTGTGTAGGGTCAGAAAAGAATGGAAAGTTAGATTGATCTGATTTTGTTTTTCCCAGTGATCTCATGTTAGCTCTGAGTGATCTTTACTTACAAACCAAATTGAGGATGTTGGTGACAGTTGTTGGCAGGAAAACCAGCCCACTGTTGCCAGTCTACCTTAATTCCTGTCGGAAAATTGTCTTATCTTCTTGTCACCACCCTTAGACATTTCTTTGGTTCTGTGCTTCTGTGAAGGTTCTGTTCACCAACAGTATGATTCAGTCCCCTTTCCAGTTATTTATCTGCCTCTGTAGACATGAAATCACTTAAAGAACTAAGTGCCTTTTTAGTCTCACCTTCTCTGACTTGGGCTTTGGTTTCCTCTTCTCTATGTTGGTCCTAACCTTTCCAATTCAAAGATCATTTTACTTGATAGGGAAGATAGAAGGTAAGAGGGGTGAACTAGTGCTTTCTCTCTGTTATCAGTTAACACTACCCCACCTCACCTGTCAGCAACAGGTCACTCTCTTCCTTATCCTTGATCCTAATATTGCTGGAAAAAAAATCCATTTTGTTTAACTCTAATCAATCTTCCTTCCTTTCTTCTTTCCTTCCTTCCTCTTCCTCTTCCTCCTCTTCTTCGTCTTCATCTTCGTCTTCTTCTTCTTTTCGTACTGGAGATTGAACCCAGGGACGTTCTACCTCTGAGCTACATTCCAGTCTTATTTTATTTTGAAACAGGGCCTCACTAAGTTGTGGAGGGCCTCGGTAAGTTATTGAGGCTGGCTGTGAACCTGTGATCCTGCTGTCTCAGCCTCCCAAGTACTGGGATTACAGGCATGTGCCACCACACCCAGCTCTTGATTTCTTTAGATACTTTCTTTCATTTCATATTTGAAATATTGGACCCACCTTTCTTGTAGCTTCTTTCCCATTAGAGAAAGCTTATACTAATTAAAAAAAAATGTTGCTTACATAATGTTTAGTATACATGTCTGATACCTGTATGGGACATAATCTCTTTTTCCCAAGGTTTCTATAAATCCTTCAGTGGTCATTTTTCATAATTTCTGAATTAATAATAAGTTTTTACCTTCTCCCATCAACAGAGTAGGTAAGAATCTAGAAGAAAGCATCATTAGCTATTAGTGACTGCTTATATCATGAAAGGGAGGAGTCAGAGATAATTCTAAGATTTTTGGTCCAGGTGAACCAAGAGAAGAATGGTATCATTAGCAGTAACAGGGATTCCGGGAAGAACTTGGTGCTGTTGGTGGAAGGGTAGTGATATGATTATTTGCATTTTAGACGTACTGTGCTAGAAGGGTTTTCTAATTTAGAACAGATTTGGGGTCAGAGGAATACATTTGGGTTTCATTTACTCATTGGTAATATTTTAAGTAGCAAGAACGGATAATCTAGAAAAATTGAAAAACAGAAGAGGGTCAAGGGCCAGAGTTGGATAGTGGCACATCAGGGGCAAGAAGGTGGAGAGCAGTTAGTGTGGGAGTCAGAAAGGGTGTAGCGAGGGAGGTCAGAGCAGAGACAGGCTAGCTCATTGTCATGGAGGACTGGGGAGGCCAGGGTTTTATGATGTGTAGAGTCCTATGCACTCTAAAAGTGAAAAACACCCTCTCACTTCTGATCATTTCAATTTTTTGTTTGTTTGTTTTTTGATACTGGGGATGGAAGCCAGGGGCCTTATACCTCCGAGCTACACCCTCAGCCCTGTTTTAGTTTTTATTTGGAAGCAAGGGTCTCTCTAAGTTGCTGAGAGCCTCACTAAACTGCTGAGGCTGGCTTTGAACCTGCAATTCTTCTGTCTCAGCCCCCCACGTACTGGGATTACAGGCATGTGCTACCATGCCTGGCTCATGTCAACTGTTTTTAATTATATTCATTTAATTTAATTTAATTTAATTTTATTTGCGGAACTGGGGATTGAACCCAGGGGCATTCTACCTCTGAGCTACACCCCCAGCCCTATTTTTCATTCTTTATTTTGAAACAGGGTCTCACTAAGTTGCAGAGGGCCTCACTAAATAGCTGAGGCTGGCCACGAACCTGCAATCCTCCTGTCTCAGTCTCCCAAGTACTGGGATTACAAGTGTGCACCACCACGCCTGGCTTTTAATTATATTTTAAAACTAAACATTAATGAAAAAGTTCTCTGAATAGCTCCAATAGTTATCATCTTATAGGATAGGCCAGGAGGCCATTACTCTTAATGCACATCATACCAGTTCTTAATATATAAGTAGCCTCGTTATATTTCTATAGTCATAATGAAGTCCTTTGCTCGTAGTTTAGAAGCAGCGAATTTGAGGAGAGTGGAGCTTTTAGAGGCAGGCACACTCGTAGCAACAAAACCTGACTGTCCCAGCAGAAGGTTGTGTTCAAATGGACCTTCCTGGAGAGTCGTTCCCTAGCCATTCATTTAAGTTGCGATTCCTCACCTTGAAACTCCCTTTCCCCTGTTTTGGCTCACTTTCCCCTCAATGCCACTGTCTAATTTATCCATTTATTCATTCATTTGTGCATTATTGATGGATTGCCTGTTTCTTGCGGGAAATGCAGGTTTGGGTTGTTCTTCCTCCACCCCATATCTGTATTCCCAGAGGCTGGAATAGCACCTAGCAGATGAGAGACACAGTCAACATTTGTTGAACAAACGCTTGCAAGAAAGAGATGGTTAAATATTAGGTAAAAGAACTAGAAAGTGCAGGTATGTGGGATTGTTTTGTTTTGTAATAAACACATCTACCTATGCCAGTATTTCTGGAGGCAGATACTACAGTCCCTTGTAGCAGCTGGTGGCCTAGTGAGCTGTGAATGAAAGGTTGTCACACTCAGGAAATTCTGTTTTTCTTTAAAATATACTTTTATTGGTGCATTGTGATTCTACATCCTAATGAGGCTCAGAGTGATGGGAACATGTATGCACACAGTGTGTTTCCCGCCTGATCTCCCCCCACTCCCTCCCCTTCCTCGTAGATGTTCCTGAGATTGGTGTTGATAATTTCGTATATGTACATAGCATTATTTGAACTGTTTCCTTCGCCAAGTCTCTTTCCCCTCCCTAAACCCCCTTCCACTATTTTACTGGAATCTCTCCTCATTTGTCTGAAGTCTCTTTTGTTTCCCAATTTTTTTCTAGCTTCCACATATGAGAGAAAACATATAACCCTTCACTTTCTGGAATTGACTAATCTCACTAAACATAATATTCTTTAGTTTCATACATTCTCCTGCAAATGACACAATTTTGTTTTTCTTTATGGCTGAGTAAAAATGTGTATATAGCACATTTTCATTATCCATTCATCTGTTGATGGACACCTAGGCTGGTTCCACAATTTGGCTAGTATGAATTGTGCTGCTATAAACACGGATATGCATGTATCATGAAGATATTTTGACTTTAATTCCTTACCTAAGGCAGAAAAGTAACATATTTTAGAAATATTTTCATCAAAAAAATTAGACTTTAAAAATCTTGGTGTTTATAGGATCCCTCTTTGGGAAAATAATTCCTATATTGAATATGAAATTCCCCCATGAAGGATTACTGTTATGTGATTTAAATGTACTGGTTTCTTTTGTTTTCTTCTGTGGTGCTGGGGATTGAACCCAGGGATGTTCTACCTCTGAGCTACATCCCTAGCCCTTTTCATTTTTATTTTGAAACAGGGCCTCACTAAGTTGCTCAGGGTCTTGCTACGTTGCTAAGGCTGTCCTCAAACCTGAGATCCTCCTGTCTCAGCCTCCCAGCATGAGCCACCACACTTGGTGATTTCTTAAAATTTGATTCTTCCTTGGCCTTACTCACATTTTGGACACCTTCCTTTCAGATCGACTTGAAGGAGTGTTAAAAACCTTGCCTCCTTCTCCCTCGTCTTGGAGACTTTTAGCCAAAAAGTAAGGACTCACTTAGACATTGGGGCTTCAGAGAAATAGATGGCATCTAAACTTAAAAATTACAAAACTAAGCCAGGCGTGGTGGCGCACGCTTGTAATCCCAGTACTTGGGAGGCTGAGACTGGAGGATCTGGGTTCGTGGCCAGACTGAGCTACTTAGTGAGGCCCTCTGCAACTTAATGAGACCCTGTTTCAAAATAAAAATTAAAAAATAGGGCTGGGGGTGTAGCCCGGAGGTAGAATGCCCCTGGGTTCAATCCTCGGTAATGCCAAAAAAAAAAAAAATTACAAAACTAGAAATTCTCTCACTGTTTTTCCTTCCACATTTCTGCTTTATTGTGTTATATCAATGGCCTGTTTGTGCCTCTCATGACTTTTTGGCAAAATGAATCAATAAGTTCTTCTAAATGACTGTGAGGTGCCTGTCAAATCACATAAGCAGATTTGAAAAATGCTATGTGTTTTCCTCAATTAAGGCGTAACTACAAAGCAGAGCTCTTCAGTTTAGTAGACCTAGCCTGGCCTTCTTCTGTTCATTTTACCCTCCCCCACAGTTGCCTCCTACTCCTTGAGAAACCATTCTCCCCCATTTTTCATTATTTACATTGGATCCATGATTTCCCTGGCTCAGTATAATTTCAGTTTTTAACCTTCCAACTATGGTGGTGACTGGGGAAGCCTTTGAATGTGGAGGGCAGGCCTCCCCACTGTTAATTAGAATGACAAAGCCGCATGGAGTTATGTAATGGGCATTCATGCCGCTCTATTGGTTACATAATGGAGCGGTCACTCACAACAGATACTGAAATCCATCTCACATCTAGGACCATTGTGTCCACTTGCAGAGACAGTGCTTCCTTTGTGTGCCCCAAATAAGCAGCTCGTGATTATTAGCTTAGCTATTAAGTTAAATCGCATTCCTGGAAAGGGAAATGTTGCAACTTTTTTTTTTAAATGGGAGAGGAGAATGCCTGTTTGAAAATCCAAACATACAATTACTGCCGGCGACATGACCATTACAGTTCTTTAACAAGAGAAGCTTATGTTTTGTTTGATTTAGACAGTTAGAATTTCCCATAGTCCCATGACCTCGATCATATTAATATGCACTCTAAATATTTGCCTTTGAGTAGTTTCAGTAGCAGGGACAGCGAGGTCTTCCTACAGTGGTGCTGTGGTTGTGCATTGGAGATTGGTCCCAGGGAGGTAGTGTTGGGAAGTGGTATGGGACTTTTAAAACATGGAGCCTAGTCAGAGATGCCGAGGTCAGCGGAGGAGCTGCGCTCGGAAGGGATTACGGTAGATCTCGTGGGACCTCTGACCACTCACTCACGAGAGTGAGTTGTTGTAAGAGCAAACCCGACTCCTGATCACTCTTGCTTCCCTTTTTGGAGCTGTGATCTCCTCCTCTCACATACGTTCCCGCCATCATTACGCCATTTTGCCGCATGCTGGCACCACGCCTGTGAGTCTCCAGAGCTGTGAGCTAAATGAGCCTCTCTCTAGAGTTAGCCTCCCTCGGGTGCTGTGTTACAGTGATGAAACACTGGCTGGTGCAGATGGCGCGTTTTCCTTCCTAATACCTGCTAGGGGAATTTTGACCTGCGGTTGAGTATAGGACCTGAGTGTGTGATTCGTTCACAGCCTGTGGTGGAGAAGACTCTCACTAACTAGTTGTCATATGTGGAATGAGGGTCGGGGGAGGGCATTGCACGGGGGATCTCCATGAGCAAATGGTGGGTCTGACCTCCTCCGTCATCTGGCACTACCCCTTCAGTGTGGCTTTGGAGCCTCAGGGGTCTGATTGACTCTTGTCTCTGTTAATTACTGGTAATATAACTGGATAAATTACTTAGCCCCTTAGAGCCTCAGTGTCCTCATCTGTAAAATGGAATTATTGGGAGGATAAAATGAGATCCTGTTATAAAAGGGCTTTGGGTGTTAGAAAAGGCCACACAAACAAAAGATAACATGATTCTCAGTTTGAAATTGTCTGGACAGATGAGAACTTATGCAGCAACAATGATTGGCTTCTGGATTCATTTCCTCTGATCTGCTCCAGTCAGAATCAGGTCAAAGCAAGTGCATGCTTCTGCTCTGAATAAAACTGTTATATGAGTTAGTGACTATGGAAAAAAAACAAAACTGGTCTTTTGCTAGAGGTTAGGAAGAAAGGGGGTAGGAGAGGAAAATGGTAACACTAAAATTTTAGGAGAGGTGTGTCATGTCCTGGCAAAGCAGAGTACTTTACTTCCATCATGGTTTATTTTATTTTATCATCATTGGAATTCCTCTAGTGCTGTTCCTGTAGTTCCTTATCATTAATTTTTGTTATAATAACCTAGTGATACATGCATATTCTCATTACAGGGATTTGGATTTAGTGGGTGGGAGGTGGGGTTCCATGAATCTGCTTTTAACGAGTACCCCCGGTGATTGGGATGCAGGTGGATTGTGAATCCCATTTTGAGATAATTTGCTCCTGTCATCTCTCGCCTCTTCCAGTAGTCTTCTATTAAATCCTTTCGTATTTCCTCTAGTTCATTCTTCATGTACACCCATTTGATCATGAGATACTCACGTTTATACTTGTATTTGATGATGATATACTCACCTGCTTCAAACCCTTTTCTGGTTTCCCATCGCTATTAGGCTAAAGACCAAAGTTCTCCTGGCCGAGCTCATCTCTTCCACTCTCCCCGGCTCACCTCCTTTGGCCACGTCAGCTTCTCTCCATTCCTCCAGCACTCCCGATTACTTCTGGGCATTTGCACATGCTCTTCCCTCATTTGAAATGTTCTTTCTCTCTCACCACTTATTGATCTCTGTTTCCCCAATGAAACTTTTTCTGATTTCCAATACAAATCCTGATCCCCTCACCTTATTTTTTTTAAGCACCTTCTTACGAGGAGCAATTCTCTCTACTATCATTAGTCAGCTACTTGTTAAATTATCTAACACTTGTCTTCTCTGCTTGAATGTTAGTTACATGATGATAAGGAGTGTATTAGTCACTTTTCTGTTACTATGATGAAATACCTGAGGCTGGGTGTTTACAAAGAAAAGAAGTTTATTGAGCTCACAGTTCTGGAGGCTCAAGGCATGGCACCAGCGTCAAGTTGGCTTCGATGAGGACCTCACAGCAGATGGCATCACAGTGGCAGGAGCATGTGAAGAGGAAGAGAGCACGTGGCAAGACAGGAAGTCAGAGCGAGGCAAGGGGCTGAGCTTGCTCTTTTTATAACAGTCACTCTCAGGAGGACACCCTCAGTCCCACGATGACTACCTTAATTCCTTCTCAGGGCACCCCCCCATGACCTCAGGACCTCCCACTAAGCCCCACCTACTAAAGGTCCTACCACCCCTTAACATCCTCACACTCAGGACCAAGTTCCCAGCATGTTAAGCATGGGGGCAAGTCACCTCCAAACCATAGCAGGGAACATGTCTGTACTGTTTATTTCTGTATCCAGTGTCCCACGATAGTACCTTGAACATAGCGGAAGCTCAATGCATATTTCTGGATGAATAAATGAATGAAAGTAGGATGTGTGGTAAAGAGGTGAGGCTGTAGAACCTCACCTGTGAAAGCTTAGTGCCTCGTGTAGTGACTCAGACTCATTACAGGGTGGAAATGACCTTGCCTGAGGGTTCCAGAAGGAAATGTTAGGGAGCGAGTTTCTTTCAGTAGTAAAAATTTATGATAAATTCAGAGACCTCAAACAGTGTTCTTTGTGTTTCAGGATTCGAATCTGGCATGGGAAGAGGGGGAAGTTAAAAAGGCTTTAGATGAAAGCCTGACTTATTTTGTATGACATCTTTCATGCACAAAATATTGGAAACTGCTGGGTAATCCAACGCCTCACAAGCAACTTTACAAAGTATTTACACTTCCATCACGTAGCTGGTTGGTTAGATTGTGTACTCCTCACTCCCACTCGGAGTTGTAAGAAGTCAAGCAAGTGCGCATTCCCACTCTGTCCTCAAAGCCAGCCCGTGGCCCGGTGGCATTTGCAACCCATAGAACAATGAGAGCAATGTCGGCCTGGGCAAACCAGAGTGCGCCGTTATGTGTGGCTTGATTCAGCATCTCAATCTTGATGGGAAAGGAATTCTGGAGCAAAGAATATCATGACTTCAGTCGTTTTAAAAATCATGATAAGCAAGTGTAGAATTAATCGGTCTTGAAAAAAAGTTCAGAGTAATCATTTTAATGAATTCACTTCTGTTCTCACTTGCTATGAAGAGATTGCACCAGGTGCTTACCTAAGATTTTTAGTTCAGAAGGACAGAGTTTTGTATTTTTCAGGAGGTTCATGGGATTTTGTATGCCTTTAGTTTATGTTTTCATATAATATGTGATTTAACTGTACTAATTGTTGTTCATTCATTAACACAAACATTTATTGATCACCCATCATGTGGTAAACACTCTTCTATGTACCTGGAGATAGAGCTCTGGAAAGGACAGATAAGGGCACAGCTCTTCTGGACTTTATAGACAACACATAAGTAAACAAGTAGGTGCTATAAAGGAATTAATGTAGATAAGATGATTTGGTGTGCAGGGGAGATGAGTCCTGTGCTCCGGGTTGAATAAGGAGCCGCTTATCATATGATCAGGCCCAGCAGCATTCTAGACAGAAGGAAAACGCAGCGATGCTTAGGTGCGAATGAGCTTGCTGTGTTTTAGGAACTGAAAGGCCAGTGTGGTTGGGGCTAAGAGAGGAAAGGAGATGGTTTTGGTGTTGAGGTCAAAGTGATGGGCAGAGGGCCTCCGGAGCTTCAGCGGGTCAGTTATCACTTCCAAGTGTAATCAGAAACCAGTGGAAGGTTTTTAAGCAGGGGAGTGTTTAAAGACATTTTTTTTCTTTTGGGGGGGATACTGTGGATTAAACCCAGGGGCATTCTACCTCTGAGCTACACCCCCAGCCCTATTTTTTATTCTTTATTTTGAAACAGGGTCTCACTGAGTTGCAGAGGGCCTCACTAAGTAGCTGAGACTGGCAGCGAACCTGGATCATCCGGGCTCAGCCGCCCAAATACTATGATTACAAGTGTGTGCCACCATGCCCAGCTTTTTTTTCTTTTTTGAAACAGGGTCTCACTAAGTTGCTGAAGGTCTTGTTAAGTTTCTGAGGCTGGCCTCGAACCTGCAATCCTCCTAGTACTGGAATTACAGGCATGTGCCACCATGCCCAGCTTTTAAAAGTTTTTTAAAAGGTCACTATGAGTGCTGTAAGAATAGTTTAAAAGGATATTCATTTTAGGTCCAACTAAGTATTATATAAGCGAGCATTCCATCCACTTATTGTGCACACTTTTGCTTATATGATAATGCAGATATTTTATTTGACTGAATTTGGAAGAAATCAAGTAAATGTGCCAGGCGTGGTGGCACACGCCTGTAATCCCAGTACTTGGAAGGCTGAGACAGGAGGATAGCAGGTTTGAAGACAGCCCTAGCAGCATAGTGAGACTCTCAGCAATCTAGTGAGACCCTGTTTTAATACAAAATAAAAAAAAAAAGGACTAGGGTGTAGCTTGGAGGAAGAATGCCCCTGGGTTCAATCCCCAGTATGACCAAAAAAAAAAAAAAAGGAGAAAAGAATGGCCCCAAAGTCCAAGAGTAATGATGCTGACATTTTGAAAAGGTAGAAAACAAACAAACAAACAAAACTGTAAAATACTTTTCCTTTAAGTGAAAAGGTGAAAGTTCTCAACTTAATAAGGAAAGAAAAAGCAGTATGCTGAGTTTACCAGATCTACAGTAAGAATGACTGTCCTATTCATGACATTGCAAAGGAGAAAGCAATGCGTGCTAGTTTTGCTGTTGTGTCTCAAGCTGCAAAAGGCCACTGCACATGGTGAGCTGTGAGGAAGGGAAGCCTTGAGTGAGCTCAGCACTGTCCACTGCACATGGTGAGCTTAGTGAGGGAGGGAAGCCTTGTGTGAGTTCAGCACTGTCCACTGCACATGGTGAGTGCTTAGTGAGGAAGGGAACTGTCCACTGCACATGGTGAGCTTAGTGAGGAAGGGAAGCCTTGAGTGAGCTCAGCACTGTCCACTGCAGCTTCAGGCATCCACTGGGGGTCTTGAAATATATCCTCCACGGGTAAGGGAGGAACTTCTATAAATATGAAGTCTTCACCTTTAACGATTTCATAGTCAAGTGAAGGATAGCTGTAAGTATACTGCACAACGTGGAAAGAGTGTGGTTATTATGAATAAAACCACAGTTCATCTGTCTGTTCCTTTCAGTGGGCCTCTGCTTTCATTTCTGAGAGTTCGCCTGGAGTGAATTGCTGAGTTCTAGGATAGGCATGCGTAGCTTAGTGGATACTTGGAGTTTATTCTGAAGCAGGAATGGTACCTTAGAAAGGTCGTTTTGGCTCCAGAGCACTGGTTGAAATGGCAAGACTAGACTAGAGGCAAGTGAGACTAGTTAGGTGCTTATTACACATACCCAGTTAAGGAAGGAGATCTAAACTAAGGCAGAGGGAATGAGGAGAGGGAAGCAGCATAGAATGGAGAGATGAGGAATGAAGGATGAGGAGTTAGAGAAGAGCCTGTGGGTGTGTAGGAGAGCTCTGAGAGAGGTGGCTGTGTGACTCTGGGTCCAGGCCACTTCAATATGAATCCTGGCTTCACCATTTCTTAGCTGTGTGACCTGGAACAAGCCACTTGTCCTTTCTGGGCCTCGGTTTTCTCAGCTATAAAATGGGGATAGTAAATTTATCTGCTTAATAAGGTTATTATGGGATACATATAAAGTACTTAGAATTAGAATTATTGTTACTCTTGAAAAAATGATGTCCATGAGCAACAGGGGCAGAGAGTTCCTGAAGGGAATGGATAGCGCCAGCTCTACAATTATCACAGGAAGTAAGTGCTGAAACCATACCACAGGATTGGCAGCCAGCTGGAAGAGTATTGAGGGCAGAAGCAAACTCTGTGGGCTAAATTCATTGTTGTTGTTGTTATTATTAATTATTAGGTATTGAGGATTGAACACAGGAGTATTCTGCCTCTGAGCTACACCCCAGCCCTTTTTATTTTTAATTTTGTAACAGGTCTTGCTAAGTTGCTGAGGCTGGCCTTGAACTACAATCTTCCTGTCTAAACCTCCCAATTCCTGAGACCACAGGTGTGTGCCACCACTCTAGGCTGAAGGGTAAACTTCATACCTTCCCTTCTTGTAGAAACACCCACTGAGTTTTTTTTTTTTTTTTTTTTTTTTTTTTTTT
>PVJS01020362.1:0-32676 GCA_004027185.1 Glis glis
GAGAGAGAGAGAGAGAGAGAGAGAGCTGAGGCTGGCCGCGAACCTGGATCCTCCAGTCTCCGCCTCCCAAGTACTGGGATTACAAGCATGCGCCACCACGCCTGGCGATTACTCATAATTGTATTATAAATATCTGGATTTTAAGGATCAGGAATTTGCCTGTGAAGCCTACTACTTAAAAATAGCATCCTGTTCTTTGGGAGTTACTGGTTTTGAATTGCTTTGACCATTAATGGAGCAGGGCTCATCAAATAATAGTGTCGATAAAATACTACAGAACTCAGTAATTTGTAAGTAATAGTTTATCTTTCACAGTTCTGGAGGCTGGGAAGTCCAAGAGCAAGGTGCTGGCATGTTTGATGTCTGATGAGGGCCTGGACCCCACTTCTAAGATATGTTTTGTGGCTGTTTCCTCCATAGGGGACGAGCATAATCCTCATGTGCCTGAAGAGTAAAAGGGGGGAGGGCAGGTAGAAGTAAGCTAGTTCTTTCAGCTCTTTTATTGAGGGTGCTAATATTTACCAGGGTAGGGCCTGGTAGGGCCCTTTCCCTAGGCTTCCCCAAAGGCCCTGGTAGCTCTTGTGAGGACTGAGTTTCAACATGACTCAAACCATAGAATTGTTAGGGTTACCTGCAAGGGAAACTGGCTTCTCATTTAACTAAGTTGTGTGCATTTTACCCCATCTTAAATAAGCATCTCTATCCTTGAAAAAAAAGAAAGATAAATATTTGCTATTTCCCCATAGATTTATTATTTCTGGCACTTTCATTCCTTTATATACACCCTAGTTTTCATTTGATATTGTTTCCTGCCTTGCTGAAGAAGTTCCTCTAATATTTCTCCTTTTGTAAATCTGTTGGCAGTGAATTCTTTAAGCTTTTGTTGTTTGAAATGTTTTGACTAAACATTCATTTTTGAAATATACTATGGAATAAGGAGTTCTAGGTTGATGTGCTTTTGCTTTTTCTAGTTAGAATGAGATATCAGTGGCTATTCTTGCCTTTGTTTTCCTCATTAGCCCTATAAAAATGTAAAAAGAGCCTATACAAAGGTATATCAGGAAATGAGAATCACTTGGAGGCTGGCCACAGAGTCCACCTTTTATTCCCCAGATTCACATCTTTACCATATGCAAAATAAAGTCCTGCCCTACTAAGGCTACCAAATGTTTTATCCATTACAACACTAGCTCAAAGTCCAGAATTTCATCAGGTAAATATGGTCTAAATGTGAATGTGTCCCTTAAGGTGTGACGTTCTGAGGACAGCTCCTCTAATACAGTTCTTGAACTAGAGAGATATTATTGAACTTAAACACACCAGGCATTGTGACAGGTCAGGCATAGAATAATAACTATAGACCCCCCCTTGTTCAACAAGTGGGGAAAATTGGAGGCATGTGGGAATTGCCCGATGTAGAAATTCTGAAATCCAGAGTGGTAGTAACTGACTTGATTAAGACTCAGGGCCATGGTATATGATCCCATATTTCTTTAATCTACCCTTTGGGTTCTTGGTTTTGCCTTCAGAAGCAATTTTCATATTTAATAAAATGTAGCTTGTATTTATTTGCAGATGAAATGTTTTCTGTGCCTTTCTGTTTTCTGTTTGTAAAAGTTTTGGAGTCCAAAGGCCTCTATTCACTTTGTACTGTTTCTAGCTCTTTTAGTCCACATTAGTAATGTTTCTGTCAATAAACAAGACTTTATTTTCACTAATAGCCACATTCACCAATTTCTTTGAGATAAGCCATTCTCTACTGTGGCTTCTGCTGAGACTGTGAAAGGACAGTGCTGTCACGTTTCTTAGATACACTATTTTCTGACTGAATGGGGTTTCAAGTCACAACTTTGGGCTTCATAAGGTCTTAAAGGATTTTACAGTTCTGGCTTTGCCTTTGTCTTTTTAAATATTTTTATTGGAGCATTAAAGTCTTACATAATAATATAGTTGATAGTGATAGTGACATACATCCACACAGCACTTGGTGAGTTTCTCCCCAGCTCCCTTCCCACTCCCCCTTTCTCCATGCAGACACTGAGATTGGCATTGGTATTCTCACATAAGTACATAATGTCAGTGGACGTGTTTCTCCCGCTCCCCCCTCCCTTCCTTAGGCCACCTCCCCCCCGCTCCATTGGGGTTTCTCGTCCATTGTCTAAAGTCCCTTTTATATCCCAATTACTCCCTAGCTTCTACATAAGAGAGGAAACATAGGTCCCTTCACTTTCTGTGACTAGCTAATCTCATTCAACATAATATTCTCTAAGTCCATCCATTTTCCTGCAAAGGACATAATTTTCTTGTTCTTTATTGCTGAGTAGAATTCCATTGTGTGTGTATAGCTTTGTCTTTTGACTATATTTTACTGAGGGTGTCCTAAATTTGATCTTTGCCTGGAAACCATTTATTTATTGTAATTGTTCTTCTGAATAATCATATGTAACAATTTATGAATCCTTTTGTGTAATAGCATTTATATGATCTCTCTTTCTTCCCATTTTAATTTGAGCAGTAAGAATAAAGAAGGTGACACATTCCAAAAACTCCAGTAGGCTTTCTGGATTATCAAATGATAAGAATATCACATAATATCTCAAAATAAATATCTGAATCTACCTCTTAATTAAGGCAGAGCCATAAGGCTTCAGAGCAGTCTTGATGAACAAAATAAGTTATTAAGCTTATATAGAAATATTTCAAAGGTTTATTTTGGGTTATATAGATTACAAATGTACAGTGAGTTGTCTTTCGCCTTCGAGCTTGTTTTGTGCTGGTTACAGATGACTGTTTGTACAGTGTGTTTACAGTTGGTTATTAGTTCTAAGGTTGTTACTATAGATTTTATTTTCAAACTACATAAATCCTAAAGCAATTTCAAATAAGTGACTCCAGTAATTCTAACTCCTTTATTGTTGACATCTTTATTTAAACTTCTTCATTATTTTACTCTTTTAAAAATTGCTTTTATCCTTTTACTCATGGTCCTTGGCAAATTTGTTTAAATTCATATTATCTTTAAAACGTGCTTATCTACTTTTTTCAAGCTCCTTTTTTCCCCTCCTACCCATTGTCTTCTGAAACAAACAAAATGCACAGTAGGCCCTTCATTTCCTTGGTTCCTCCAACCTCAATCCATGATCTCTCTTTTTTGAGTCTGAAATAAGTTTAGATAGGAATATAGTGACTAGAGTCTATTTCAAAACATAAATATCATGCTCTGGCATTTTGCTTGAAATAAAAATGTTATGATATTAATCATATATTTCTAAAGTGTTTCATATGGATAGAATACAGACCAAAAAAACCAATACAAAGAAACAAAAACAGGGGTCACCAAACTTTTTCTGTAAAGGACTTAACGGCCAAGAAAAAAAGTGCAGAATATTATATAAGCATTTATATAACAACAATTTAAAGTATAATAATAATTGAGTAAAATTTTCGTGATGTAGTGTGAGGTAGATCTACTAAGAATTGAATTTTGGGGGAAGTATTAATTAACATTTTACATAATTGAGGTTTAAAGTTAGTGTTCTTGTCTTGAAAATTGATTGCAGATATATTATTAATGCAGAACTGTAATGAGAATTTTATGTATTTCATCTTTGTAAACATCTTTTCACATGGATAGCTACTGCTAAATATGGATGTCAATCCACAGCATATTATTTTAATTGAGTATATTCATCATTTGGAATGCACTTTTAAAATTCTGTTAGATTTTCTCTTGATATTTGCCTCTTACCATGCCATTGTACCGATATAGATTAATCAGTTCTATTTGAAGTTTTTTAAGAAACACCTCAATTACACAACTAAATGGAGTTGGAAATATGCAAATTCCCTTTGCATTGGCATTAAGGTCTGAAAAACATTTCTAGAACTGTGGGTTGAACTTGGAAGATATATGTTGCAAATTTGCATGTGAGTCAAGGTCTCACTTCTTGCTTTAAGTATTGAGAGTGTATAAAACAGCTCGACATTATTTGAGATTCAAAGTTGGCTGTCATTAAAATGATTTTGCCACAGTAGAAGTTGCATACAAACACTGTAATTTTAGGTTGAATTAATTAAGATAGATTATCAAGTCTGTAGCAAAAGGTAATTTTCAAAGTATTCAGTATTTGATAATAGTGATTGAGAGTGGTGGTACTTGTGCAGAAAAAAATCAATCTTAATCCTGACCTCAAAATTCACCTTAAAACTTTACTACTTTGAAATCATCAAACTGGTATACGGTAGGGAAATCAGGATATTTAGTTTCTATTTATGACAAAAATTCAAAGAACTGAGGATTCTTATGAGAATAAGAATAAATTCACAATTATAACTGCTGGTTAGTGTATTGAAAAATATTTAGAATGTCTTAGTTTCCAAGATAAACTCTTCCAAGGCCTTTCTGTCTTTTGAGGACTCTTCATCCATACGGCATATTTTGATATTAATTTGGCTTTCAGTTTGAGTGACCACATGAATTATTCATGTGGTACTTGTGTTCTCATTAGCCTGTACAAGAAAGGTGGTATCATTAGAGCTTGCATATGAAGAAATACAGGCATTGAGACTAGAAAGCGGTATTGGTGTTTGTGCAGTTAACTAATGATTTTTAGATCATTATCAATATGATAATAAAGTTGATTAATTAAACAATAAAAATTCTAGAGGACTCATAAAGCCTTTGTTGTTTAAAGAAATGATCTAGATTGTACTAGTGTGAATAGCAGAACAACACAGACGATCATTTCAATAGTTAGTCATTCATGTGTGATGGTCAGTCCTTCTTTGCACTAGGTAATTCTGAAATAGACTAGTTGCTTGGTATATTATGTGTTGGCCCTTATTTCAGTCCTGTGACTTATATTCTGCAAGCAATTCACAAAAAAATTGGGAAAAATACACAAAATAATACAACTTTATAATTTTCTTCCCATCCACATTATCAGTATTTTTGCCATACATTTCTTGAAACTGAATTTGAATCATTGCCCTGTCATTTACTTAGGAATATGACTTATGTATCTCTGCTTTCTCAGTTGTAAAATAAAAATAATATTATGATTCATATGATTTTTGGAAGAACTTAGAAAGTATTTGAAAATTCCTATAATAAAGCAGATTCCAGAAATATTAGTTTTCTTTCTTCATTGACACTAGTGAGTATAATAGAAAAGTAATAAAAGTGATGCCTCAGCTCATTTTGGTTAGAAATTACTTTTCATTAAGTAATAGAAAAGATGCTTTAGCTAATATTGGTTAGAAGCAACCATGACTTTGTTTCAACAGATCTATGAATGGGTGAATTTCAAAGTTTGATGTGTATTTCTAAAAATTACTTTAAAGTTATTATTTCAATGAAATTATTTAAAAAGTCTCAGATATAAGCCATGCTTTTAATATCCCATATTTTGATATTATATCAAGCATTTTCTAGGTATCATTTAACTGATTCAATTGAGGAAGATTACATGAATAGGGAGACTTTTATTCTGTTCATATGGAGTTAAAATTGATTGGGAATAAGTGCTTCACAGTAATACAGATGATGCAGTGTAAGGTAGAATTGTAATCACTTAACCATGGCATAAATTCAATTATAATTGTGTCTTAAATTATAGGGCATAATTAAACAAAATTAGATTATGATTTCAGTTTATATAATTACTGTGGTAAAAGATGTATTATGATGTTTGAGTTAAGTACTGAGATTGTTTTTTATTTCCTGGGTTTTTGTATTCTGATTCTCTGTTGTAGTTGCTGCTTCCCATAAGTGGTTATTTATCCCCCCCCCTTTAAAGTCACAGTATATACTTTTCCATGCAGTTTCCACATAATCTTATTTTCTATGAAAGAGCAGACAACTCAGCTAGAAAAAGAGAACCACAGTGTCAGCCTTTAGATGGTGTGGGTCTTCCCTCTCAGCCCTGCTTTGATTTCAAGTCGCTTAAATTCTCGCTGAAGGCAATATTGTGGCATCTGCTCATAAGATGTGAACACCATCCAAATCTAAGATGTTAAAGCCTCAATTTCTTCCATAAGCAGTTTTGAGAAAACAATAAGATGATCTCTCTGATTAAATTATTATTAATATTGCTATTTGGTACTGGGGATTGAACCCAGGCATATTCTACCTCTGAGCTACATGGCCAGCCTATTATTATTATTATTATTATTATTATTATTATTTATTTTGAAACAGAGTCTCACTAAGTTGCTGAGGGCCTCCCTAAGTAGTTGAGGCTAGCCTCAAACCTACAATCCTCTTGTCTCAGCCTCTCAAGTACTGGGATTACAAGCAGTGCACCACCACTCCCAGCATATTATTATTATGATGAATATCAAAGAAGAATGGACAATAAGAAAATAGCATTTTGTAGTCTTTGATGAAGATAAAGGTAAGTTGAAAGTGCTTGTGTTGTATCTGTACATTTTTTCAGATACTGTTCTTAACTATTATTGGCTTACGTGTGTTACATGTAGGAATTACCAGCAAATGTAAGAATATATGCTTCTAATTGCTAATTTGCTGAAGAGCCCTTAAAACACCTTGAGTTTGAAGACTAAAGAAATGATCTAATGCTAGCCACATGGTTTGCATCTGAAATGTCCTCCAGGAGCTCATTCTGATACAGGAAGTGTTCAGGTGGGAGGTGATGGATCATGAGGGCTCTGGCCTCACAGTGGGGTTCACTCCTTGATGGCTTGCTAGCTCAATGGGCTATTGGGAGGTGGGGGAAACTTTAGGTGGTGGGGGCCTTGCTGGACGAAGTAGTTCACTGGGGACGTGCACTTGAGGGGTGTACGTTGTTCTTGTCTCCATTCTCTCTGCTTCCTGGCCGCCATGAGGCGAGCAGCTCTGCTCCACCAAGTGCTTCTTGCCATGATCTTCTGCCTCATTATAGGCCTAGAAACAACAGAGCCCAGTGACCATGGGCTGAAACCTCTGAAACTGTGATCCAAAATAAACATTTCCTCCTTCAAGTTGATTTATCTCAGGTATTTTGTTACAGCTATGGAAGGCTGACTAATATGCTAGCTAATAGATATTTTAGGGTTGAAAGTAATTGTTGCATTTTCTTTAATGGCATCTTCTAGGAACTCTTCTCTAATTTTTTTTTATAGTTTCAACTTATCACTACAAACTTTAAATACACCTGGCAGAAACACAGCATGAAATATGTATTATGTTTGTCTTTCCTAAAGTTCCAATCATATCTATGTAAATCATTGATAGAATTCAATTAGCTGCATTCTGAAACACTTTGATGTGTTATCAAAATCTTGTTTTTTAAGGTTACTTGATATCCAAGAGCTAATGTGCTTTGGTTAAGAAGCTCCTTTATATATGTTTTTTATAATCTGTTTTCTTATTGAAAAAACTTTAAAACTTTTTGGATTAAGAGAAAATTGCCTTAAGACTAAAAAAAGTTACCTGTTTTTTATTCATATTTAGAGAAACAAGTTATAAAATAAGACCTTATTCTGTTATTTGGTAATTATAATAGTACATCAAGTTGGTTCAGCCTTTATTTAGATTTTGAAGAATTTTAGGAAATATTCATTAAAAAACTGTACATTTGCCTTTCTTTCTTTCCTTTTTTTTTTGTGGTGCTGGGGATTGAACCCAGATGCATTCCACCTCTGAGTTACACCCCCAGCCCTTTTCTAGCCCTTTTTTATTTTTTGTTTTGAAATAAGGTCTCGCTAGGTTACTGAGAGTCTTACTACTTGCTGAGGCTCTCCTCAAATCTGCAATCCTCCTGTCTTAGCTACCATGCCTGGCTTGTACATTTGCTTTCTTAGAGTCATTATGACAATTTTATGACAAAGAAATGAAAATGTGACTTGTTTGTAGTTAAATAGCCGTGACTAGTGGAACATAGTGTCCAGGTCCTCTGACTGTCAACTCTCCAAGAGAGCACTCCCAAGTTCAGCCTCCACCTGTTTTTGTTGCATGATTTCCTTTGCATGAACTCAAGTGAACAAGAGTAACACAGCTCTCTGTGTTTCTGCAACTTAGGGAGGTGAAGGGGTCCGGAGGGTTCAGATGACAGTGGAACTCAGTGCTTCCCTCATTAGGCAGCTGCAGCTGCCTTTGAAAGCACACTCCTTGAAAGTAATCCCTTCCAATCCAGGTGCTCAAAGGCGGGTAAATTTTGTGGTGTTTAATAAACATAAAGGATCATCAGCTTCACGTGAACAGTTTGCAAAGGGTAGTAAGAAAAAGAGCGTGTGTTAATGTGGTTTTTATGTCATTCAGGATGTGATGACAGACTATGGAAATAATTGTGAATAATCAATAAATCTCTATGTGGAAGAGGGAGGCAACTAATGGCTGAGTGATTGGTGGGGATCCTATTTTCTGTTGTCTGAACTATTGATAAGAATGGTTTCTTTATAAATACAGTGGGAGAGTATATTAAAGTTCCTTCACAATCATTTTCAACCCCAAACTGTATACTTAAAAAAGTACTTTTATGAAACTAATATAAGTACTAGGGTTTTTAACAGACCTGACCTATTTAGAAAGAACTCTACAAAAACATGCAAAAGAAGTGTGTATTGTTCTGACACTAAAGCTCAGACAAAATATTAACTGGGACTCATCAATGTAAAAACATTGTTGGCTCAGTGAAACATGAATCGCTTCCCATAACCTCGTCTGTTGAATTTTAGATCTCAGGGCTGTCTCATATTTGGGTAGCAATCTAGAAACCAGCACTTTTGTCCCAAGAGATTTCCTTTCCAGAAACGTACCACTAAAATACATTTGCCTACTAAAATCCCTGTTCATAGAGTATATCATATTGTAGTAATTAATAAAGTTGTGTTTTATATGCATACAAGAAAATTTCAATGACCAAAGGCTCATGCATAATATCCTTTGCAATTGAAGTCATAACCTTGAATGTATGCATATTAAGAGAATTCTAACAAAAACAACTGTTTTTACAAAGAATAATAACATTTATAAATGCATAGTACCTCACAATTTACTTTTCCATGTGTAATATTTTATTTGCTGGACTATTAGAATTTAAGTTCTGTGGAAAAGAGAAGTTTTCTGAAATTCGATGCATAATTCAAGATAAAATTCATTCTCCTTCTTCCACACTCTCCCACCCACATATTTTTACCCAAAACATTCAATTAAGAACTATTCAGAGCCAGGCGTGGTGGCACACGCTTGTAATCCCAGTACTTGGGAGGCTGAAACAGGAGGATAGCAGGTTTGCGGCCAGCCTCAGCAACTTAGTGAGGCCCTGTTAAAAAAAAGAATAAAATATAGGGCTGGGGGTGTAGCTCAGAGGTAGAATGTCCCTGGGTTCACTCCCCAGTACATTCAGTCTGAAGTTAAAGACTAAATGAAGAATGGGAATGGTGCCTCTGTATCATCATTCCTTTACTTTAGCTTCTTGTAGAAGAAAGGAATTCAGATAAATGCCCTGAAGTAAAATGTCTGGGACCTGTGGTAGTTACATGTTTAGTTTCCTAAGAAACTGCTGAACTGTTTTAAACAGTGATTGTACCATTTTACATTCCCTTCAGCAATTTACAAGTAATCCCATTTCAGCAAATCCTCATCAGCATTTGATGCTGTTACTACTTTTTTTAATTTTAGTCATTCCAAAGGGAATGTAGTAATGTTTAATTTTGGTTTTAATTTGTATTTCACTAGTGGCTAATGATGTTGAACATCTTTTCATGTGCTTATTTGTGGTTCATACATGACTTCACTGAACTGCATCTTTCATCTATTTTCTAACTGGATTATTTATTTCATTACTGTTGAGTGTGAGAGTTTATGTATTCTAGATACTTGTCCTCTGTTGGATATGCTGTTTGCAAATATTTTTGCCAAATCTGGAGCTTGTCTTTTCGTCCTCTTAACAGGTTTCTTAATATAGAAAAACGTTTTAATTTCAGTATGGTACAATTTATCAATTTTTCTATTTATGGATCCTGCATTTTGCATTAAGTCCAGGACCTCTTTGTTTAGTCCTATATCCACAAAATGCTCTCCCATTCAGTCATGTACTCTCTTTCTCTCTCTCTCTCCCACCCCCTCCTTTTGGTTTGTTTGTTTTTTGGTTCTGGGGATCAAACCCAGGATATCCTGGGTGCTAGGCAAGCACTCTACCACTGAACTACACTCCTCTCCCCTTATGTTTATTCCTAAAGTTTTTATAATTTCATGTTGAAGTTCATGATCTATCTTGGCTTAATTTTTACATGAGGTGTGATGTTCAGATTGAGATAATTTTTTTCTATGTATTTCCCATGCTCTGACACCATTGTTGAAAAGACTTTTTCAACTGAATTGATTTTGCCTCTTTGCAAAAAATAAGTTGCACTTTGTGAGTCTATTTCTGAGTTCTCTTTTCTGTTCCTGTGTCTAGTGCTCTACCGATAACACACTATCTTGATTCCTGTGCCTATATAATGCCCTTAAGTAGAGTCATTCTTTCACTTTATTCCTTCCTTTGCTATTATTTTTGCTATTTTACTCTATTTGTACCTTACCATGTAAAAATTTGTTTTAATTGGTACTGGGGGTTGAACCCAGGGACACTCTACTTCTGAGCTACACCCCTAGCCCTATTTTCTATTATTTTTTAAATTTTGAAACAGAGTCTTGCTAAGTTACTGAGGCTGTCTTCAAATCTGCAATCCTCCTGTCTCAGCCTTCCAATTACTGAATTACAGGTGTGTGCCACCCTACCCAGCTCATATACATTTGAGAATTAGAATATTAATGCCTACAAAAGACATTACTGAGATTTTGATAGTAATTACATTGACCTATGATCATTTGGGTGCATTGATACTTTTCATTACTCTTTAAAAATATAATTTTATTGGTGCATTGTGATTATACATCATAGTGGGATCCAAAGTGATACAAACATACATGCACAAATCACTTGCTGTGTTTTCTTCCGTATTTCACCCCACTCTCCCCTCCACTTCCCATACATGGTAGTGAGACTTGTAGTGATACCTTCATATATAGACATAGAATTATTTGAACTGTTTCCTTTATCAATTCATTACATCTTAAAAACAGTTTTAATGAAATATAATTCATATAGCATACAATTTACCTATTTAAAGTGTACAATTAAACAGTTTTTAGTATAGTCACAGAGTTGCATAACCATCACCACAATCAATTTTAAAACATCTTTGTCACCCCAAAGAAACCCAGTATCCACTAACAGTCATTTGCCATTTTCTGCCTCCTGATTCCTACAAGCCCAGGTAATCACTAATATACTTTCTGTCTTTCTTTTTCAGTACTGGGGATTGACCCAGGGGTGTTTTACCTCTAACCTACACCCCTGTCTTTTTTTAAAAATTTGAAACAGAGTCTTGCTAAGTTGCTGAGACTGGTCTTGAACTTGCGATCCTCTTGTCTCAACCTCCCAAATACTGGGATTACAGGTGTGCACCACCACACCCGGCACTAATGTACTTTCTATCTTCAGATTGTCTATTCTAGAAATTTCATTTGACTAGAATAAAACAATACGTGGTCCTTGTCACTAGCTTCTTTCACTTATGTTTTCAAGATTCAAGATTCATCCATGCTGTAGCATACATCAGTAGTGCCTCCCTTTTATGGCTCAATAATTTTCCATTGTATGGGTATACATATTTTATTTATCCAGTCATCATCATTCTTTTCTCTTGTTTTGTGGTACTGGGGATTGAACCCAAAGACATTCTACCCCTGAGCTATACCACCAGCCCTTTTTATTTTTTGTTTTGAAACAGGGTCTTGCTAAGTTGCTGAGGCTGGCCTCAAACCTGCAATCCTTCTGTCTCAACCTCCCAAGTACTGGGGTGATAGTTATGCACCACCATGCCTGGGTCATCATTGTTCTTTTTTTATAAGATTGTTTTAGCTATTTGAATTCCGTTTCCACATAGTGACTCCTACAAAGAATTCTGCTATGAACATTTGTGTGGACATATATTTCTCCTTAGTTTTCAAAGTTTTATTGTTTCATCTCTTATAATTTGTTCTATAATCTATTTTGAGTTCATGTTTATGTATAGTACAAAGAAAGGCTACAACTTCTTTGCTATTGCATGTAGATATCCAGGTGTCCCACCACCATTTATTGAAAGACTTCTTTCTCCATTGAATGATCTTGGCACCCTTATTGAAAATCAGTTCACTAAAAATGTAAAGGTTTATTTCTGGACTCTCATTTCTTACATTGATCGATATGTCCTTAAGCCAGTACTGCATTATGTTGGTTACTATAGCTTTTAACAAGAGTTAAAATCAGGAAGTGTGAGTCTTTTAACTTTGTTCTTTAACAACACTGTTTGGAATATTCTGGATTCTTTGCAGTCCCACATGAATGTCAGGATCACAAAAATCAAATTCTAAAAAGAAAACAATTAAGATATTTGTGTGGATTATGTTGAATTCATAGATCGATTTTGGGGTATTTCCATCTTAACAATGTTTTTTATGCTGACTGAGTTTTGAAAATTCACTGAGATAATTTAACTGGATGATGCTGGACCATAGACCTAAATACAATAGCTGAAGCTCTAGAAAAAAACACAGGAGAAAATCCTCATGACCTTGAGTTAAGCAAAGATTTCCTAGATACAACACCACAAGTGTGATTAATAATAAAAAAGTTGGTAGCTCAGTTTGACGAAAACTAAAAATTGATCATCTTTAAATGACAACACTAAGAAGTTGAACAGACAAGCCACAGTTTTGGAGAAAACATATCCAGACTTTTACAATTAAATAATAATAATAAGAAAACACCCAATAAAAACCACAGTATACTATTTGAGTAGCTATGTTACAAAAAAAGTATGAAAATGTCAAGGAAAGAAAGTGATGCCCAACGTTTTCAGTCATTAAGAAAACAGGGCTGGGTAAGCTGGTGCATGCCTGTAATCCCAGTACTTGCGAGGCTGAGACAGGAGGATCACAGGTTCGAGAACAGCCTTAGCAATGCAGCAAGACTCTCAGAAACCTAGCAAGACCCTATTTCAAAAACAAATATAAAAATAAAAATAAAAAGGGCTGGAGGTATAGCTTAGAGGTAGAATGCCTCTGGGTTCAATGCCCAGTACCCCCCCCAATAGGAATTAAAACCACACCATTCAATACCCACATGGCTGCAATCAAACAGTCTGACATTACCAAGTATTGTAGATATGTTGAAAGAAGAACCCTCATAACATTGCTGGTGGGAACGTAAAATGACAAAGTCACTTGGAAAATGCTTTTGGCATATTTTTTTTTTACGGTATTGGGGATTGAACCCAGGGGCATTCTACCTCCGAGCTACACCCCCAGGCCTATTTTGTTTTTTTATTTTGAAGCAGGGTCTCACTAAGTTTCAGAGGGCCTCACTAAGTAGCTGAGATTGGCGGCGAACCTGTGATCCTCCGGTGTCAGCCTCCCAAGTACTGGGATTACAAGTGTTCACCACCATGTCCGGCTGGCAGATTCTTAAACATTTCAAATACAGTTAACATTAGAGCCTGCAATTCCACTGCTTAGTATCTAACCCCCAAAATGAAAACAGACTATAAAACACTGTGTGTGAATTTTCATAGCAGCAATTACTTATACTACCCCTAGAATGGAAACAATTCAAATGTCCAAAAACTATTGAATGGGTAAAGAAAATAAGGTGTACTCATATAGTATTTCATTATTTGATAGTAAAAAAGAATGAACTGATGATACATAGAACAATCTATTCAAACTTCAAAAATGTATGCTAAATGAAAGAAGCCTGGCATAAAAAACCACATATTGTGGGAATCCATTTACATGAAATTCCAGAAAAAAACAAAGCCAAGGAGACAGAAGCCAGGTCATTGTGTGCTTGGGAATGGGGAGGGAGCATGGATTGATTGTCAACTGGCATGAGAGAAAATTTTGGATTAAAGGAATTGTTCTAAAACTGGATTGTGGCGATGATTGCACATCTATATAAATGTACTAAAATTCAACCTCAGTAAAATAAAAGGGAATGTTAACAATAGCTTACAGCTTAAAGGAATCTCAATAAGCTTTTATTTGGCATTCAGTTGGAAAGGATGGCTGTTTAATTTTATTTCCCTGTTAGTTAGCCATCTTTTCTTACTTTCTGTTGTGTTAGTATATCTGAATGACTTTGGGTGATTTCTTTTAGTGGACAATTTCCCTTCCTTGAATGAAAATAAAATTGGCAATCTCTGTGCTAATTTTATTAAGCAGACCTTCCTTTTGTGTTTTTCTGTATTTTTCTTTTCCTGAACTTTGCTAGCACATGGGGAGTACTACTATGGATGCTGCTTCTTCATCTGCTTTCCCGTAGGGATGTTGCACTATCATTTAGTATCCCTGAATCAAAAGGAGGGCTGGTTCTTTTGTGTGCTTATTGTTAAACTATCTCATTATTTTTTGTTCTCATTATTTACTATACTTCGATTCACCTTCCCCCTATACATTCTTGATTGACCCATTCTTGCCCATCAGTCCCCTTAACACAGGTTAGTTTATTATTAATCTTTAAGAACATTCAACAGAGATGTATTCTAGCTCCTTATAGTAAATATATCCTATTCCCCTAAATTCATAATTATGGGCATAGTTTGAGAGGTAAGTGTGATAGATATGTCAGAATCAAGTTTAAAAGACCAATTTTTCTAGGTGATTGTTATGTGTTAGATTGCAACTATAGCTCTTCTCAAATACCTGTCACTGTAGTCACTAACCAAGTGCTCACTGCTATTGGAGTATGCCTCCTGGGCACATATTTTGCCCCAGGCTTTGATTAAAAATATGGCTCAATAAAATGTCTTATAGCTTCAGAACATTCAGTTGGCAGCAATTATTTTCCACCTGTTATGGTTTGCTTCTGCAAATCTCCACACATATTTTTCCTCTCTAGTTATACTTACCCATTTTTATTCTTAGAACTAAAAGGGATGCTTATCTTATTGCCTGAATTTTTATATGTCTAACCCCACAGGTTTGTTTTCAGATGAGCAGCCCTTTACTAATAGTTAACTGATAAAAGTAATGCTTGAGGATATTGAATAGGGTCACAGAGGAAGGGGCTCTAATATGACCTTTTTCAATAAACAATATAAATAAAATGTATGTAAAATATGTGTCTTTCATTATATCCTTTCAGTCTTATAATTTAAGATAAACATATTATTTTGGTTTGGATCTGGAATGTGCCCCAAGTCTCATGTGTTCAGCGGTGCAGCTATTGGGGAATGATTGGACCATGAGGACTCTAATCTCAGCAGTGGATTAATCCATTTGAGGGCTGAATGAACAACTGGGTAGTGGGACTTAGCTGAAGGAAGTAGGTCATTGGCAGTATGCTCTAGAAGAGTTTACCATCTCCCCAGCCCCCCTGTGCTTTCTGATTGCCATGAGCTGAGCAGCTTCCCTCTGCCACACAGTGATGTTCTGCCTCCCTAGACTAATGCAATCACCCAACCATGAACTGAAATCTCTGAAATCATGAGCCAAAATAAATTTTTCCCACTCTAAGTTGTTCTTGTCAGACATCTTGGTCACAGTGATAAAAAGCTAACATGTATGAAACAATTAAAAAAGCTTAACTGATTTTCACTATCATTTCATGTCTTCAATTTTGGGGATTACTTCTTAAAATACCGACCTTACTTGGCAGTAGGGTATCATAACCATGGCTTAAGCCAAAGGTGAGATTCCTAATAGTGGCTTCTGGTTTTAGCTTGTTTTGCTACAATGATGATGGTCATGATAATGATTATGATGATGATGAAGAGGAGGATAAAAATGATGATATTTGTAGCTTTCACTATGGAGGAAGTGTGAGGATGTTGTGAATGCTATCCTGGAAACTCTCTTACAGAATTATAGAGGACAGAACAATATTCTGGAAATGTATATATAAGATAAACATCAATCACCAGAATAGTAAAATGTGTTATAAACTTATTTCTCTGAATGGCAGCATTTTAGGTGTGCCTTTATATGTCTGTTTATATAATAAAATTAACTAAATTAAATTTTCACCAAACACTTTTCCTAAATGAATGGCCAATTTCATTCTAATGTGTCTGATATGAGGACACTCCATTTCATTGTGTATCCAATAGAAAGGAGAGGAACAAGTGTAGTAGATATCAGCTTATGGTGCTATGCAGGTAAATGATAACCCTCCTCCCACCCCATTCTGCCACCTAGAACCTCACATGGGGTCTAAGGGTCCTGGGAGACTATTACTGTGGGTAGTACTGTCATCCAGCCATGCATGTTTTCAAGGAATGTATGCATTGAAAACATGCATTGAGTTGTGAATATTGCAAAAACTTCAATGTTTGCTTAAAAAGAAGAAAACACAAATTATAATGAAAATGCTCATGATTTGGCATTTTTTGCATGTAACATGTAGTTGAACATTTTGGACCCTTGTTATTAATTACTCACTAAAACATATTAGTTATTTCTACTAAGATCAGAAGGGTAATACATTAAATTTAGTGTGTGGAGATAGATTGTAATGGAGAATGTTATTCAATTGGTTTTTAAAAAAGGATAACTAAACTAATCTACTCCTGGATTTTCTACTATGCCTTTAAGAAGTATGTCTTTTAGTTAAAAACCTTGTGCCCCATAGTGAGTGTGTTAGCCAGTTGAGATAAGACTAGGACTTGGGTTACAGACCTAAAAGACCTTGAGTCCTGTGTCTATTTATAATGTTGATAACAGCATGCCTCATTGCATAGGCTAGAATAATAGAATAAGGTTGGAGTGAAGAATATTAAACGTTAGAGTGGATAATTACTATAAAAATCTTCGCATTCAGTAAGAAAACATACTACACCTTTTATTTTGATCATGAATACTTAACAGGCTGTTATGAGAATGGCTGAAACCAACAAATTAATTCAGATGATGAAGCATGACAACTCTATTCTTAAACCACACATATCTAGTATACAAATCAATTTTGCACAATTATAATATTTTAATAACTTACTTTGTCTTATTGCAAAAATGGATGTTTATTGTAGAATATCGGAAAATAAATCAAGGCAAAAAAGTCTCCAAATCCCTAAAATCACTCATAATACCCCTTCCCAGAGACAACCACCCTTAACCCTGTCTTCTATATCATTAAAGTTTAAAATATGCATCCAAATTTCTCTAACATAACTGGAATTATACTGAATACATTGCTGTTTTCTGTTTAAACAAATTAACTTTCATTACATTCAAGTATCTCCAGAACTCCTTTGCCCATGGGTGCAGATGTGGGGATATGGGTATGATAAGATCTACAGTTTTTCTGATTTTTGCTTTCATCTTCTTTATGGAATCTCAAAATTTGCTCAAATTTTACCAGAGTTCTGTCTGAGAATATTCTAGTAGTTTCCCCATTTGCTCCAGTGTGCTCTTTTGTTTTCCCTACAACACAATCCCTGGAATCACCATGTCCTACTGATACTACTATATCCCATCAGATAGTTGTGGTATATTACGGTGCACACCAGGCTTCTCTTTTGCTCCATTGATCATTGCCACTGATGTCGTGGAGCCATACAGGGCAAAATCTGTGGGAAATTCAATGGCACAGTGGAAAAGCCTACCTTAGTCCTCTTTGTGTTATTGTCTGTAAGGGGTTACTATAGAAATACTACTTTACCTTGGTACTGCGAGAAGGAAATTGTAAAACAGTCCATAGTAAACACATTGGATATAATTCAGCTTTTAAATTATTTATTTATTTTTTGAGGTACTGGGGATTGAATCCAAGGCCCTGAACATATGAGGCAAGTGTTCTACCACTGAGCTACACCCCCAGCTCTAAAATGCAGCTATTTAATGTTCATAGGGATTATTTTTATATGTCATTATAGCTAAATCATGTGTATTATTGAGTCTTATGCAGTTGGAGGTGCCTGCTACTTAGAAGATGATCCAGGCTCTGGCTCAACACAAAATAAGGTGAACAGAGATCACCATTTGATATTAAGAGAATATCTCCAAGAGGACAAGAAGATGACACAAGAGGATTTGATTTGTCCTGATCCAGTTCTTTCCACTGAAATCTTCACCCAATCCTCCAACATGGTGGCCTAGGTATCTCTGAGGACTCCATTTTCTTCTTGACCTTCTATGGTTCTCCTTTTCCTTGATGGTGCAATGAGAATATGGGTAAAGCTTGAATTCCTCTACAGCATGCCTTGTTGAATGTAGACCTTAAACCTTACTTGAGGAAGGCACATATTGCTGTTAGGAGTTCAGTCTAAAAATCGTTTTGCTCCCAATTGCTTTTCCCAGACCTCTGATAAAGCCTTTTATTATAGTTTGGATATGGAATGTACCCACAATGCTCATGTGTACCAGGCTTGGTCCCCAGCTGGTGGCACTGTGGTGGAAACTTTAGTAGGTGGGGCCTACTTGGATTAAGTGGGTCACTTGGGGTGTGCCTTTAAAGGCTATATCTTGTCCCTGGCCCCTGGATCACTTTCTCTCTGCTTCTTGGTTTCCACAAAGTGAAGATTTCTTCTACCATAAAGTTTATGCCTTGCCACATGTCTAAAAGCAATGGAGCCACATGCCTAAAAGCAATGGAGCCAGCCAACTATTGACAGAAATCTCTGAAACTGTTAGCCAAAATAAAACTTTACTCCTTTAAATTGTTTTTCTCAGGTATTTTGTCACAGCAACAGAAAAGTGATGAACACACCTTTATATATTTACTCACATTTTCTTCCTACACTAGATTCCTGATGATAAGGATTATTGATTTACTATTTAATAATAAAATTTCCAGTCTTTTCCCCAGAGACTGGCACACAGTAGGTCTGGGTGTGTGTTAACAGGCATTCCAGGAGATACTGATTTTCAGAAAATTTGGAAAACATTTTTCTAATGATTCTTTTTATCTTCCCTTTGTTTGTAGACCTCAGTTTATAGGCCTTGCTGGACTTTAGAGTCACCTGGATCCCACTCCCAGAAATTCTAGTTTAATTGGTCTGGAGTAGGGCCTGCATATCAAAGGTAATTCTAATGCTCAGTGTTGACAACCACCAGTTTAAGAAATGCAAAATCATGTGCTGCTATGGTCTGGTCATAGAAATTGTCCTACTGTAAGTATCCTTTGAGACATCTAATATAGATTTTTGGACTGTTGAGATGACCCTTAAAATTGAAATTTATTGGTTAAATTTGAACTTCATTTAACAGGATGCTTTTCCACAGATTTTAAAAGTAAATTGCAATTTCCCTCATTCCTCATGCCTAAACACATTGGATTTCAAACTATCTTTGTACATCTACTGTACCTCCAGATTTAAAGGAAAAATTGGTTATGTTTGCTTGTTGTCTTTCAAAATGTGAAAATATATGATTAGAGCTGTTTTAAGATTTTGGGGTAGGAAAACATGTCTGAAATAACTGCTATTTTGGTTGCAGCAGCAGGCATAAGTTAAAACATGAGAAGCCACAGTGAGGTGATTTGAGGACTGATTTTTTCCACTTGCTGTTGTTGGGATCAAGTCAAAATTTGTCAGTCATTGAATGAGCCCTATGGATGTATTTGCTCTCGCATTGCCAGCCAAACTAAGTCTACCACTTTGGGCAAGAAGCTCACTACATTTATTCTTACTGGCTGACAGTTTTATATGTGGTCCCTATTTAAAATGGAGAAATTGAGCCCAGCCCTTAAACCTTTGGCTTTGGCAAAATAGCTTTGGACAAGATACAGAAGGCTAAAGAAGGAGAGGCTGAATTTTTTCCTTAATAAACCTTTCCTTTGTAAAGTTGGCAGGCTGTAACCTACTAAATGGTGGGCAAGTTCAAGCAAGTTGCTCAGTGCCAGCATGACCTAGAATTTCTTCACCAGTAAGCACACTAGCTCCTTGTCAGGAACAGTGTTGGTGCTTTTCAGCCAAATATCCCAGAAAAACCTCTTTAAACTTTTGGAGTATTATAAATATCATGTTGTGGCCTCAATGTGTATGTGGGGAGCTATGTGTGGCTTTGTAGGTGCTTGCCAGATGTTTGCAAGCTTTTTTCTTCTAGGTACAACTTTGAATAACAAATAGGCAACTAGAAAGTTCAAGAATAACCTCAAAGTGAAAAACTTGTATTTGTAACAATGAGGAAAAAAGTTTTCTCTAAATTTTATTCATTTTTAGCCCTACATTCCTGGCATATGAACACTAACATCAAATGGTTTTAAAAGAAAAATACAAGGGAAAAATATCAGTCATGGATTCAAAAGTTTATCAGAAAGTGACAGCCAACAGGAGTGATACAAGAAAAGTAATAAATACTGCATCCAATGAAGCACTTTTTATGCCTTTTTTTAAACCATAAAGGGAAAGTTGGAAAAGGAAATTTATAGGCAAGACTCATAAACTGTCCTATTTTCATTCAATAATTAGAATTATGTTCACTCTTGGCAGCATTTTGTATATGGAAGGCTGACCAATACCTTATTTCACCAATATCTATCTAGCAGTGTTTCCCATTTTTCCAAACTAATCCTAGAAGAAAGTTGAATATACTATATCCATGACAACTGTAAAAGTCCTAGGCCTACTTCCTGAGCTGAGCAAGGTGACCTGTGGACTCATCCACAACTCATGAACACCAGCTGGGCTCTGCTAGACTCCACGTTACAAGATGTGTATTGAAAATATGAGCTCTTGATAAGATTCATTTAGTGCTCTACGAATATTTATAAAAAGTTTACTCTGAACTAATTTGCTGGGGACCAGTCAGTAAATGATATGGGTAAAAGTCACTTTCTCGAGGAGATTATATTTTTACTAAAAGAAGAGAGAGACAATACCAAGTACACATAATATTCCTAACAAATATAATAAACAAGTAATGTAGTATATTAGAAGTTGCTAAATGTTATAGAATAGAAACTGTGCAATTTGGAATATGAAGTTGGCCATTTGAAATGTTCAGTAGAGTGGTCAGGGTAGAGGTCTTTTAAAGAGCAAACTGTGGCCAATGGCAAGGACTTGAAGAAGGCGGGTGGGAGAGCCATCTGGATATCTGGTGGAAGTGTGTTCTAGACAGAGGAAAGCCATGCTTGGGAAATGGAGCCCTAAATTCCAAATTTTAACAGCATGAAAGGAATTAAGGGTTTAGAGCAGTTGGATTCATATCTGGGTGGATTTAATGGGCAAGTGGAGAAATATAGATAGAAGCCATATGATTGAGCACTGTTTGTGCCCTGTTAAATTGTTTAGACTGTATCCTATAGAGGCTAGTTCATCCATTCAGGGACGATTCCATAAGCAAGGACCCTCTGTATCTTCTGAAGACCTCTGGTCATTGGAGATGCTCAATAAATGTCTAATGTGAATGAAGACATGATTGATTACAAAAAATCTCAATAGTAAAGTAGTAGCAGGGATTATAAAAATGTAAACTCTTGTATAAATAAAAAGTGCCAATAAAAAAGAATATGGATGTTAACCTTAACCAGAGGTATTTTTCCTAAGAATTGTTTTTCTTTTTCACACAAAAATGATATGAGTGGATTGTTTCTGAGATATCTTCCTATTGCCATAACAAATTCCCACAAAACTAGTGACTAAATACACAAATTCATAATACCACTACTTTTTTAGGCCACAAGTCCAGAATTGTTCTATTGATTTCCTTGCTCCAGGTCTCAGGAGGCTGGAATCAGGTCGGCGATCATGTCAGTGTCCTGGGCTATTATCTGCAGCTTCTGAGAAAGAATCAGCTGCTAAGATCGTTCAGGCTATTGACAGATCCAGTTCCTTATGGATATAAGACCAGGATCTCCATTTCCTTGCTGGCCGTCAGCTGGGGTTTGCTCTTAGCTTCTAGATGTCCTTTTCAGGTCCTTGCATGTGGGTCAGCCTCAGCAGAAAATCAAATCTTTTTTTCCTGATTAGAATCTCTCTGGTTACCCTTTTCTTCTGTCCTACCTTTCTACCTCTCCAACTGATTCTCCTGCCTTTCTCTTTTTTAATATTATGAGATTACATTAAGTCTACATTGATAATCTAGGACAAGTTCCCTATTTAAGGTCAATTGATTAGTAACTATGTTATTATGAAATATATAGTGGGTCTTCTTCCCTGGCTCCTGACATAACTGCTAATATTCTTGAAATCTCCCTAGATAGCCTCAGGATAGGGGATGGACACCAGAAAGATCCAGGCATGAGTACAGGGTTGGAAATTTCAGCTCTACCCACATAGTGTGTGGGGAGGGAAGAGGGGTGGAAGGGTGAGTTGAAAAACCAATGGCCAGTGATTCAATCAATGAAGCGTATGTAATGAAGCTTCCATAAACCCCAAAGGACTGAGTTCTAAGGGCTTCTGAACTGCTGAGCATTAGAGGTTCTCAGAGGCTGGCGTGCCCATTTCCACATGCCTTGCCTTATGCATCTCTTCCACACAGCTGTTCATCTGTATCCTCTGTAATAGTCTTCAAAATAAACTAAACATAAGTATTTCCCAGAATTCTGTGAGCTACTCTAACAAATTAATCAAACCCAGGACGACATCATGGCTAGTTAAGCTGGGGCTTCGGAACAGCCTCTGAAGTGGGACTATGCCTTCAACCTGTGGGATCGGCTACTATCTCCAGGTAGAGAGTACCAGAATTGAATTGAATTAGAAGACACTCAGCAGGTGTCTGCTAGAAATTCATCTATACAATTGTTTTGTGTAGGGAAGAAAAAACCCACACACCCACGCGTACAGTCAGAAGTGTTGACTGAGTAAGAACAGGAAAAACACTTCAGTTTTTCCCTTATCCTTATAATAATCTTGTATCTGCTAACAGTGCCTAGATTAGTGCTTGAGTAACTAGAGGATGACATCTTGGTGGGGGCATCTTTAGAACTCTGCCTACCACAATGTCATGTCTTGGGTGACTCACGCTTCAGTACAGATCATCTTTCTAGAAGAGTTCAGAGCAGAAGGGGATGGGAGTTTCACAATACCCGTTCTCTGGAAAAAGCTGATGTAAGAGAAGTGACTCAGTTATACTCACTGGTGATAAAGGATGATAAACTGGGGGGGGACCCAATATTTGAGGAATATCGCAGTCTAATTTGATTTGTAATAACAGGAAAAAGTCACTTTCCAGCCAAGTCAATAATGAGTAAACCAGACACAGGGAATACTGAGAGCCAAGTGGACAGATGGTCCTCATTTGCAGAACTGACCTGTCTGTAGGCAAAGATCTGCCTTGCTGGGTAAAGTTCAGGGCTTTGGTCTGTAGGTGGTAAAAGGCTGCTGGGATAGGCATACCCAAGGGTACTAGGCAAAGGACAGGTCAAAACTAAATTGTAGGACTAATAACAGAATAAGAAGCAGAGAAAGCAGAGGTATAATAATGGCAATTTAGGGACAGGGAGCCAGCTGTGTGCAGCCCTCAATGACACAAGTTTCTGTTTTTTACTTACAGTAAGTCATTTTTTTCCAAAAAAGTCAAAAGTTTTTCCAGTGTTGCTATATGAATATAAATGTCTAGTCTAAATCTTCTGTCTCTAGGAAATATCTTATTTTCCCCCTTGTATATGCAGTGACATAGCTGACTTGATATATAATGTGTCAGGTACAACATTCTTCAACCAGCTTTTGTTGTACTGACTTTAAAACATTATTTTATGCCTGTTGGGTTACTTTCAGCATGTGTTACAGAGAATTTTAGAAGTGGGAGACAAAATATGAACACAAACAGACACAGAGGAAAAATAAAGAACTTTTCCCACTCCTGAGGTGTAAGAAATTTAAAATATTTGTTTTATTTGTCTCAAAAAGGTGGATATTTCTTGGTAACCTAGGAAGATTTTTTCAAAGGAGAATGTGGGAGGAGAATCTCAATTGTTCCTTTGGGGAAAACATCATTGATAAACTTAGGAAACCAAAGTGAAGATTTACAGTGTCTGTTTTTAGAGCTCTTCCTGGGGTACATTTCCTGTCTTGTGGCCAAATACTTTTATAACAGATATCCATTTACTCTTAGATACATATATTGAGGGCGAGGTGTTGGAACAAAAGGTGGTAACTATTGAGTAGTATTACTCTGTTTTTAGTCAACTCGCACCTCTGTAATGAGCAAGTTTCTGGTTTACTTTTTTCTCCCCAGTTAGTTGCCCTGGCCAAAACTTAATCTAGCAGATGATTGAGCATGGCATTGGCCAAAACTGTGCTGCCTCCAGCTTCCTGTCCTGGACCTCCTCTCCTGGGGTTATTATATTTCATGTCTGGTTCTTTTCCAGCTGGCTCATTATCCCAACGATTGTTTTAATTGTGATATGGAAAGGCCATAATGTGAGTTAAGTTTCAGGAGCATCAGAAATCCTTCTCTTTAACCATTCACTGATGGCCTTTGCAAGTTACATAAGCATCTGTATGTGAATCAATATATTTGTACCAGACAAAGGGAAAATGAATGCCTTAATTGTTAACAAATCTTTTAGATCATCGCACACATACAAAATACTGTGTATTTTACTACAGATTATTGATGTTTTGGCTAAGGCAAACATAAATTAGTGTAGCAATGATGATAATTAGTGTATCAGGTGATTGAAGTAGAACAAAAACAATAGGAAAAAGGCAATGATTTAATTTTAAAAATACATGGGGGACCTTATTGTCTCATTAGTCTGTTTTCAGCCCTTCCCAGGGATCCAGTCAAAGAAGTCTGCTTTATTGAATAGCCTTTGGGTTAACAACCCAATGAGTTAGTGGTAAGTACCAAGTGAGCTAAGTTAGAGGTTCATGCATCCATAATTAATCATAGATTGTACCCTTACTCCCCAAATTGAATTTCAATTATAATCAATTTGTGAAAGACTGTGTCTTCATAGCTCAACACAATCTATCCCTATTCTGGAAAAATTACTAGATGCATCTTACTAAGAGCCGGCCAGTGACATAATCTTCATACACAAAGGACAGTGTGAGGAATGGACTTGAGAGGGCAAGGGAGAGGACAGAATCCAGCACATGACAGCTAGCCCTCGGGAAGTTTTCTGCCAGGGTCACAATGTTCTGGTTTGGAGGGCTAGAATGAATATATTGTCAATTCCCTAAACTAAATTCATAGAAGTCTAAGAAACAAACTAGAATGGCATTTTTATTTGTTTTTTAAAAAAAGAATATAGGGGAAATAGCTCCTTATCCTTTGTCTTGGCAGTGATAGTTTTGGATCTGACACCAAAAGCACAAGCATCAGAAGAAAAATACACAAGTGGAACTACTTCCAACAAAATGGCTTTGCACTGCAAAATTAAAAGACAACCTATGGAATGGCAGAAAATATCTGAAAACCATAAAACTAAGAGGGGTCAACAGCTCATAGCAAACAAACTGATTTTTTTTAAATGAGTAAAGATAGTCTACTGTATAAGTCAAAAAGCTGGAAGACACCAAGTGATGTTTGCTTATATGTTTATATCACTTTGAATCTCACTGTGATGTATAATTACAACACACTAATAAACGTATTTAAAAATACTATTTAAAAACACTTTCTGGAAGAAAGGAATTTGAATGTTTCCACCATAAAGAAATGGTAATGTATACATGTATAAAAACATAATGGTACCCCATAAATATGTGCAATGTGTATGTATCAGTTAAAATTTAAATAGGAAGGATTTTAAGAAATGAACAAAGACATTTCTCCAAAGGAGACATACAAATAGCCAACAGGTATATGAAAAATTAATTAATTATTTAATCATTAGAAAAATTAAAATCAAAACCAGAAGATATCACTTCTATCAGCAATTTAGCAAGACTCTTAGCAACTTAGCAAAACCCTGTTTCAAAAAATTGGGCTAGGGATGTAGCTTAAAGATAGAATGTACCTGGGTTCAATCCCCAGTACCAAAAAAAAAAAAAAAAGTCTGTCTCAAAACAAAATAAAAAGCACTGGAGAAGTAGCTCAGCGGTAGAACAGCAGAGCACTTGCCTAGCATGAATGAGACCCTGACTTGAAGTCCAAAAAAAGAAAAAAGAACTTGGGGGCATGGCTGCTGCCCACTTCCATAGTCATTATTTTGCAGCATGAGGTTACATGCATGAGTTAAAAAAAATCCTGCCAAAGGTGAAAGAACAAAAATGGTAAGAGCCCCTAACTTCAATATTATCAAGATTAGCCAGCCCAACTCCAGCACTGATCCACCTGCAGAATTCTTGTCACATGAAATAACTAAATCTCTATTTAAGCTGCTGTGATTTAGGATACTATTTTCTCCCATAGCTCATTGTATTCCTAACTGATAAACTGAACTAGCTACATAAGTCTTCAATGTGAATATTTTCAGGGTACTATTATTAGTTTTTAATTGACTCAGAATGTAGACAAGAGTTGTCAATCAAATTATCAAGAGACTGGGTAAGTCTTTTATATAGTTGATTATTTTGTGAGTTGATTTAAATAATAAGAAAAAACATTTTGTATCTACACCATATTTACTGTGCTTTCCATTGTTTGGGTTATCTAGATGCATTTTCATGCAGTATTATTTCTCTTTGATCTGAAAGATTTGTTTAACAATTCTTATAATACAGGTTAGCTGGTGATAAATTCTATCGGCATTTGTATGTCTGAAAAAGTCTCTATTTTGCCTGTTTCTGAAACATATTCTCATTGGATATAGATGTCTAGGCTGAACATTTTATCGTTCCGTACTTAAAAATGTCCGTCTCTTTTCTTCTTACTCACATTGATTCTGACATAAATCTAGCATCATCTTTAACTTTATTCCTCTGTATATAATAGAATTCCCCCCCAGCTGCTTTAAAAATTGTTTATCACTAGTTTTAAGAAGTTTGAAGCCAGGCATGGTGGTACACACTTGTAATCCCAGTGCTTGGGAGGCTGAGACAGGAGGATCAAGGCCAGCAGTGAGCAGTAACTTAGGGAAACCCTGCTTCAAAATTAAAAAGTAAAATAGCGCTGGGGGTATATCTCAGAGGTAGAATGCCCCTGGATTAAAGAAAAAAAAAAGAAGGTTTGGTTGCCATGTACTTTGATATACTTTTCTTTGTGTTTCTTGTTTTGGGAGTGCTTTCAGCTAACTGGATCTGAGGGTGTTTTAGTTAAATATGAAATGTCCCCTGAAGAGCTCATTTATTAATGTTTGGAGCTGATTTAATTGAGTCATGAGGGTTGTAATCCTGGCAGTGGATAAATCCGTTCTAATGGATTTATCTGGCTGGTGTCCTGGGCCAGTAGGGTGTGGCTGGAGGAGGTGGGTCTACATGCATAGTGGCCTACAATGGCCACTAGGTTTATTAGTTCTCACTAATCTGGGAGGCTGACTGGATTCAACCGAGTTGTTTTTCTGCTTCACGTGACGGACATGCAGCATCTGGAGGACTGAAAGGACAGTATGGCTCAAGGTGGCTTCCTTGTGTCAATGGCAGTTGTTGTTGGCCATTGGCCACTAGCCCAGACGGGGTTCCTGAAAAGTGTCCCCATTGTTCTCCATTGAGCTTAAACTTCTCACAGCAGGTTAGAAATTAAAGCTGTCATTCCTTTTAAGGCCTTAATTTGGACGTTCCAGAATGTCACTTCTGTTGCCTCTCATTGACCAAAGCTAGTACCAAAGCTAGGTTTAAAGGGACAGGAAATCAGTTTTACCTCTTCATGTGAAAAGTAGCATGCACATACCAGGCAGGAGAATTTGTTGGGGGTCATTCTTGGAGATTACTTTTCCCTCAGTTGGCAAAATTTGAATATTTCCTGTTGATCACTTGAAGGAAATTAATTCTTAGAGAGGGAGAGATGCTTCATTTCAGATACTTTAGTTGATGTAAGATGCATCCTGAAATGCAAAACCTCATATCTTTAACCAGGAGACAAGGAGATCAAGGCCCCTCTGATCGCCATTGCATACCAGCAGACAACTGATGGAGGAGAAATCCTTTGGAAGTGAATGAGAGAGACCATGAAAATTATAAGACAAACAAAGGTAACTGGGATTTTGTCCTTGTTTCAGGATATGGTTGGCATTCCTGAAGGATGTGTGGTATATGTTAGCACGCCCCCGGATCAGGTTGTTTTTGCTAACTTTATTCCCATTCTTAGCTTCTTTGAATAAAGAACATCTTAATCTGTCATTTGGGACTGCTGTGTATTCTCCTTCTGTGAAAAGATAGGTGAGGAGATGTAAAGGTCATAAAGAAGAAAGGTATCTCCTTTCCTTCCTGGTCAACTAACCTCATCATGATCAACATCATCATCATCATCACTCACATTGTGAACTACAAGTGCTAAGGGATGCATGCCTAGAGTTTGAATACGTACAATATTAGCTCCTTCTACTTTTTCATCTTCATGTGTAGAGAGTTCATGTATAAGGATAGGATAGAGCCCTAGATTATTTGGAGTACAGTAGCGTTTACAATAATAGATTTTTTTTTGGTGGAGAAAATGGTGTGCTCAGGGGTAAGCCAGGATTCAACTGAGGTAAGAAGAGTTTATGCAAACTATTTAAACATACAGGGGGTTTTATTTCCAATACAAAATGCAAGGAAATACAATTGCAAGAGAATGTATCTATGATGATGCGCAATAGAAAAGGCAGAAATAGGATAGGATGAATTTGGGGCAGAGGATTAGGTAAAAAAAAAGTAGAGGTAGTAGAAGATGGTTATCTTCTACTATATTACGCAAGCTTCAGGTATAAGATTATCTTTTAGATAGCCTTGGCGTGCTACAAAATAACTTCATTGTTAAATATTTTGCCCAACCATTTTCACACTATCAATTAAGTGTTGTCACATACAATAATTTGACAGATAACAGAAAGAAAGGGACATATTTAGTATATTATTTAAATAGGTTCAAAGTTTGGGGCAGATGATTTAAAATTATGCTTTTGAGATTTCTTAATTTCTTAAAAGAGTTGGTCTCTCAACAACCAAAAAAATACAAATCAAACTACACTGAGATTTTATCTCACTCCAGTTAGAATTGTAATCATCAAGAATACAAATAATAATAAATACTGGTGAGGATGTGGGTGAAAAGGAACACTTACACAGTGTTGGTGGGATTGTAAATTAGTATAAACCCTATGGAAACCAGTATGGAGGTTCCTCAAAAAACTAGGAATGGAACCACCATATGACCCAGCTATACCACTCCCCAGTATCTTTCCAAAAAAGTCAGAATACAAAAGAAATATGCATACCCATGTTCATAACAGCACAGTTCATAATAGCCAAGTTATGAGATCAACCTAGGTGTCTGTCAGCAGATGAATGGATGAATAAAATGTGATATATACACACAATGGAGTTAGACTCAGTCATAAAGAAGAACAAAATTATATCCTTTGCAGGAAAATGGATGAAACTGGAGAACGTCATATTAAGTGAGATCAGCCAGACTAAGAAAATCAAGGGCCACATGTTTTCTCTCATATGTAAAATCTAGAAAAAAGGAAAGAAAAAGGAGAGAACACTAGTAGAGTAGTGGAAGATGATAGGGGAAAGAGAAGAGGAAAAGGAGAGGTTTGGGAAAGGAACAGATCAAATAATGTTATGTACATCTATGAAAGTATCGCTATGAATCTCACTATCATGTACAGTTACAATGAACCAATAAACCTTTTTTTTAATTAAAGTCACTCTGTGCTATAGTTCACATCTGGAATGTTCTCCAAAGGCCCATGTGTAAAAGGCTTGGTTCCACCTGACCTATGACACTACTGGGAGGTGGAGTCTAGTGGGAGGAAGTTAGATCATTGGGTCATGCCCTTGAAGGGCATATTAGGACCCCAGTGCCCTTCTCTCTCTCACTTTGCTTCTTGGATGCCATCAGGTCAGCAGCTGCCTCTGCCACCTGCTCCCACTGTGATGTGCTCTCACCACAGGACCCAAAGCAGGTCAGGACCAAATGACCATGGGCTGGAACCTCCAGAACCATGAGCCCAAAATAAATATTTCCTGCTTATAAGTTGATTTATCTCAGATATGTTTTTAAAATAATGGAAAGCTGATAAGAATGCTGTGATAAAGAGATTTATTTGCAATTTGTGCTTTTATTAACTTTCAGGTTTGTATTTATTTAGAATGACTTTCTGTCATTGATTGGAGGCATGAAATGTAATTAGTAATTAAAATTACAAGAGAGGACCTATTAGTATAGTCACGTTGTAGATCTAAAAATTATATCATTCCCCAGCTGATCCTGTAACTATAGCACCATTTTGATTTCTTTTAGTGGATAAACTTTTTCCCCCAATACTTTAAATCTTTCTCTCTCTGTATATATGTTCATAAAAATAGTATAATTTTTATTGTTTTCTTGATAATATTTATAATCAGTAATGTATGGTGTTTTAGATATAAAAATAAAAGGCATATAGCTGAATCTACTCCATCACATATATGCACTCCAAACTTCCTTCTTGAATGAATTCCTCATTTGAACTTGGTTAAGCTTCCTCTTTTTCATCAATAAAGAGCAGAATGCTTGACTTCTTGGTCCCTGAAGCAAAGGCTGAAACAACCTTTACTTGGCTTGCTCTCTTAGAATCATAAAATTATGATTTTCATGTTTGTAGTCAATGTCCTTTGACATTTTATCAGCACTCAAGCGTATTATTATTTTAGCAGGAGTAATTGCTTCAATTGAACTTAATCAACCTTAAAAGCTTCAAATTAAAGGAGGTGTAAATCATCATGCTGTAATGTTTTAGGGTCGTTTCTGTAAAGAATATGAGGACTTGTGTTTCTTTTTGGAAGTAGAAGCAGTGCGTGGATTTCTGTCTTCCTTGTTTCCTGGGGTTACTGTGATTCTGGTATTTAGAGTGCCAGATTTCTGAGTTCTGTAATGGACCTGTGAAATCTTACTATCCAGAAAACTGAACTGCTGGATCCTCTTCTTAAATAGCTACAACTTAATTTCTATGAAACCAATGTCCTCACTGGATAGTTCTTGTGGCTCATTAGATAACACCTTGAAAGTTAATATTTTTAGGGGGTTTCATCTTCATTTTCACATTGGGAATGATAATTTAAATGAAATTTCCCCTTGCATACTAAACCTGTAAAGTTCTTTATTGCTGCCAGATGAAAGCAGAGTTGAATTAAAGGTAGCATCCAATTTTGCTAAATATAAGTGTCTTGAAAAGCATGGTGCATAAAGGAATACGGTAAATAAAGGAGTATGTGTTACTAGAGGAAAATAATCTACATTATTGTTTCCTTTTTCTTCAGTGTGAAACCTCAGAAGTTGTTTAAGAAAATCACCTCAGGACATAAAATTATAAATTTGATGAGAATTATTTATCCCTGAATTACATTTTACTCCTCCTACCCAACCCCACCATGTAGCACCATTCATATGGTTTCTCCTTTAGTTTTAAGTTAGTTCAAAAGTAGATCCTATAATTGGATGAGAGTGCCAATCTCAAGGATGGTGCCTACAGATTGCTCCTGAGACTTTCTGGCCTTTAAGCCTTCTCCTTAAAATCTGGGGGAGCCAGCATGGTGGCGCATGCCTGTAATCCCAGTACTTGGGAGGCTGAGACAGGAGGATCACCGGTTCAAGGACAGTGTCAGCAATGAAGCAAGAATCTCAGCAGCCTAGCGAGATCCTGCTTCAAAATAAGAAGGCTGGGGGTGTAGCTCAGAGGTAGAATGCCCCTGCGTTCAATCTCTAGTGCCAAAAAGAAAAATTCTGGGGGAGTTTGCAAGTCATTCTTTTATGTGGTGATGCTGTCCTATACCTTATGTACTGTTTTGGAAGCCACATTGCCCACTTAAGAGTCTTGTAACAACAGAGAGTGAGAACGACTCTCCGACATGTACAAGGTCCCCTCTGTGACTTACAGTTCTCCAGAGGCTGCCATCTGAGCAGCTCACTACATTTCTGGAGGACAGTTATTTAATGAGAAATACTGAACAGGGTCTCCGTAAGATATCCCACCCTTAAGCAGATTTCAATCATTCTCTTATCAACATACATTTATGTGATGTTTTGTTTATTCCTTGATTAATGTAGTAGCATCAACTTGTTTCAACAACAATACTATAACTATCACTAATAATCAGCATTATAAAAAGTATCATGATCACTTACACAGCTATAATTTTTATCTAAACAATAACTTTCTTTAAAATTCAGTGTTATCCAACCCTTGCTAAAATGTTTCCACGTGCTTTTATCTGCTGTGCTCAGTCTCACAAGATGTTATTTTTGGAACAGAGTTGTATTGTATTAAAATAGTATTTAAATTTTTTAATTTATAATTTTTTCTGAGAGATTCTTATTATATACAGAAAAACATTATGTGATAATTGAGTTCTATATTGTAAACAAACTAACAAGTTACTTAGTCCAAAAGCCCCTTCTTACAAATGAAGGAACTTAGGTAATTTACTCTTATTTATTAAAGAAACTTTAGCAGAAAATGCAATTTTGAAGGGACAAAATGCAATTTTGAAGTCTGAATATACAAAACTCTGAGTGAGTCTTTACAAATGATTAAATGAAGCCGGGCGTGGTGGCGCACGCTTGTAATACTAGTACTTTGGGAGGCGGAGACCGGAGGATCCGGGTTTGCGGCCAGCCTCAGCTTTCTCTCTCTCTCTCTCTCTCTCTCTCTCTCTCTCCCTGTCTCTCTCTCTCTCTCTCTCTCTCTACTT